>VWZU01006408.1:1114674-1152812 GCA_013397095.1 Sterrhoptilus dennistouni
ATGTGGCGGTTGAAGGAAGTAGTCACAAAATATTAGATTGGGGCCAAGGAATGATGATTATTCTTCATATTCTCTTTACAAAACCAGAGATGAATGTTCCTTCAAAGATAATCTTCAAGCCATTCTTGCCTTCTAGGACTTTGTACAAAGTCCACTAAAGCTGACATAAAAATACCAATCAAAGAGCTTTATCAGACATTGGAGGTGATGTGGCTTCAGTGCAGATTTCAGCCTTATTTTCTCCATTCCAAATCTAAGGACTGTCAGGTATAACACAGCAAATGCAGGATTTGTTACAACTGGCATATTTACTATGCCTGCATAATATTCCTAATGAATCAGTCCCTAAATTAACGCACAATATGTATTAATAGTCTGTGTAAATAAATAAAAATAATCCCACCATACATTCTGAATGTAGATTATGAAATACAGAGGATATATTTAAATAAATATCCAAACAAGTCTGTTAACCCCAAAGGAAATTATCTATTTCCTTTCAAGTCTTCTTTGAGCAGTTTAGAACCTTCATTTTTTTATTTCCAGAGAAAATGGTTTATGTCTTCTGTGAATGTATATATGGACATATATAAGGGAATATATATGCAGAAGTGTTATGTGTGTATATATGTATTCCCCTATATATAAAACTCTAATTTATATATATTATATATATATATGTATATATAAAATATATATAATGTTTTAGAGTAAGTTGCATATTGTGCCTGATAAATGAAACTTAATTGTAAGCAAATAAAAAACTTCCACAAATGACAGAAAAATTTGAAGATTTTCTGTAAAAGCATATGTTATTTTTCAGTTTCAGCTAGATTTATTTATAGTAGAAATCAATTCAAAAAGCTGCAGTATTACATAACACTGGTTTCCAACCATGACTCCATTCAAAGCGGCCTAAGATCACTGAGAATGTTCATTGAGGTAGATGGCAAAACCTACATTGTTGGTGAACTTGTTGGTGAGGCGTCATTGCTGTGGAAATGTTACCTAAATGATCTCTGAACAGACTGCAACCGATATACTGAGTTTTCATCTAATGTGATATGTATAACCAGTTCATACAAAGTATTGATGGATATGGTATTCTTGTAACAAGTACAGAAAGTGAGAATACTCGAGCACCTGCAAACAATATTCCTATTAGATTAGTATGTGAAATTCTCCAGAACGCTAGTCACTAAAAACACTGACAATGTATTATACCTTTTACAGATTTTGGTGGCTTTAATTTGTCTGCAAGTAGGCAACCCCATGAAAAGTCTGTATTTGGATCTTATTCTTTAAAAAGGTTATACCTTAAAATTACTGGGAGATTTTTCAGAGTGGTGCATAAATCACATACATACCTTCCGTTCCTTGAAACGTGATACAACTGCATTTTCCACTTATAGCCTACTTGGAATGTTCACCATATCTGCAGTTTATCAAAAGAACCTTGTATTGCTATGCAATAATTAAACATGCAGTAACCATTGTTTTTGACTAATAAAATTGTTTCTTCCTTTCTGTATTTTGCAATACTGTATGGTTTTTACTTGAATATATTGGCTAGATTTTTTTTTTTTGACAATCATTTATTAGCTAGAGGTGCTATTTATGTTCCAAAGAGATATGAGTGAATGATAACATTCTCTTTCTAGATGCCAAATCCTTTTTTTGACCTGACAAAATTCATTGTTCATAATGTATATTAACCCTGTAAAATGCTTATGCATTGCATTAAATTGTATTTAAATGCATTTTTGTTCATTAACTTCTATTCCAGGCTCATACTACTGTGTAATATGTCCAGTTTGTCCATATATATTTATGGGAAATTACAATGAAAAATTGTGTATAATAAACAATTGGGAGAAAAAAAGAAAAATGAAAATAAAATTTCCATGTAAAATTTCTGAAAGGATGTAGATTTTATTTTCTTAGGCTCTTTAATAGTAAATTATTTACACCTTCAGATTGCGCAAATATTCGTAGATATTTAGATTGATTCACTATTCAGTTGGAGTAAAGATCGCAAAATCACTTCTTGTTGCATACAGAAACAGAACTTTAAGCATTCCTGTGGACAAAAGATGCTACTAGTAACAGAACATTGTACCAACCCCTTGCTATTCCTAATTTCACCATAATTAGGATTTATTCCCATACATAACTCACATATGATCTGGACACCAGGGATTTTTTCCCCCATTAGTTGGACTGGGATGTGTTCCTGTATTCCATGTGCATGGATTGTTGTTCCTTAATCACCAATACTCATTTTGTTACAGAAGAGGAATTTATCCAGGTCTTGAAATAGTGTCTATAAATAAGTCTTACTTTGTATCCTCTGAATGTTATCCATTCCTATGCCTTTGTCAATTGACTTCAGTCTGTGATTGATTGCCTCAGTAAATTGCTGTTTATTTACAGAATGTGATTGGATATTTAAAATTAAGCTATTATGGGGGGTGTTAGAGACAGTATTAAGATGCGCCATTGCATACTATCTACATACCTTTTATACAGATGCACACTAAGCTAATAGGAAAAAAAAAAGTAAAATATGAACTATTGACTAAGAAAGAAATAACTTTATCAAAGCAAATAGTTGTTTTATTTCCAATAACTGTAAAATGTATTTTTAAAGAATTATATCTATAATCTTCATGATTACATATTATAACAAAAGTTTTGATTCAGCTACCAAAATACATTTAGATTTTGTTTAGATTATGGATCCTTGTAATAGTTGCATATCTGACTGTTTTAATGTTCATAAAAACCCATTTTCATGCATTGACGAAGCAAAAGAATAAAAAAAGGTTAAAAATACCTAGTTGTAACATTGTCCCTTTGAAATAACAAAGAAGATAGGATATTCTACCCTGCTCAAAGACACAGCTGATACTATTTTCATACCTAAGGATATGTTACCTCATTGAATCTAAATGCATGACTAAAATACATTGCTGAGAAATAGATACTGATTTCAGAAAAATCACTCCTATTACTGAGGTTTTTGTATTTTGATAGTGTAGTGGCAATGGAGACCTCAGTCTGTGGTTCATCTCTAATATCAGCTGTTACTGTTTTCCAACAAATGTTATTTTATTTTATTAATGAGCTGTTAGAACTCTGCTGGTTATTCAAAGTCAAGTAAATAGATTGCATTTGCCATTGCAGTTCAACATTTATAATTTCTACAGTTTTATTCCTCTGATCGGGACTTTAAAAACATTACCAGTCATTGAAGTTCCTAATCTATAACATGCAGTCAACCCTGAATTTGTGTGGGATCTGCTGTGCCAGCTGTTTCCCTGAATGTTTTATGGGATCTAATGGGATTAATCTGAGAATACTCAAAATGCTGTCTGATGTCATTGCAAGGCCTCTACCAATTGTTTTTCAACAGTCTTGGGAATCTGAAGAGGACCCACTTTCCTGGAAGCTGGCAAACATCTGCATTTGCCATAGCACATTATGTCTTGCTTCATCTTCTTACATTACGAATAAGACTGTGCCCTAGAGATCAGAGGTACCAACGTTGTTTTTTAAACATAAAGTCTGAATCATAAGTCAAAAAAATTAAATTATATACATAGTGCATTAACAAGAGACATAATTGGTGGTTGTGATTCACTGGTTGAGTAAGTAGTTCCATTTCATTAGGTGACTTCTAGTTACCCATGCCCAGTGACATCAAACTGTAAGTCTGTCTTGGTTAAAATATATCCACTCACTGAATGCCTGTTTTTGTGATGGAAACTTCTTACAGGATCCTATTCTATAACATAATGATGTTCTCACCTCAAAAGTTATATGTGAGTTTGTGGATATGATTTTGTTCTTTTTTTGACTAGCATGAGACCTGAGTCTTGCTGGCTTTTCTGTACAAAAGAGCTCTTGACCTAATTCAAAGTTGCACTATTTTTTCTCACAAAATATAAAAGAAGGATGACACACCTGGACAAAATCCAGAAAAACTGAGTCAGGTAGATACTTTAAGAACATTTTACCCACTTTTTATCAATTAGCACAAATGGATCTTAAAACATATGGAACTGTACTGTCTTGAATTCAGTTTAAAATTTTATAATCACAGATTTCATGTATTATTTGAAAATTACCTGAAATCATTATTTCACATATGATATGAGAATTCATAGTAGTTTGTCAAAACTAATATTCATCTTAGATGATTTTCTTTTCTGGGATTTTGTCAAAATTTAGAGTAAATGGACCTGGAAGGTAATTAAGTTGCTTCCCTTCTTTCATATGTTCTTCTAACTTTTTCACTGATACTGATCATGCAAATGTGAGAGACTGAAAATGATTAATGATTTAAACATTGTTAAGATCAACAAAGTACTTTTGTCCACTCTATGGACTACTCGCCACTGAAAGCCACCCCTACCTGAATATGCCTCCTGACAGGAATTTGGACTCTGATGGGAACTTGAGATAAGATAAAGGTGATACTTTTGTCCAAATATCTCAGGTGTGAGGAGAAGTAAATAAGGCTGAGGGAGAAGAATGAATCCACAAGGGAAGCCAAACTCAGCAGCTTGTGCTGGAAATCATCCCTGTCTGGGTTTGTGGTGGGGGAGGCCACAGCCCACAGGCTCATCTGCTGAGGCCAGGTTTGCACACACTTACCCTGCTGCTGGGGGAGAGGAGGACAGTTTTTGGGGATGTGACAGAAAGAGTGCACACCCATACACAAACCGTCTCAGTTGTAAAATCTCCCAACAAAAACAGTAAGTAATATTTAAAAAAACCACCAAAAACAACAAAACAAACCCTTTCTTCTTTTCCAACTGTTTGGGCCTTATATGATAAAAAGCACCTCTGAGAAATTTCTTGGAAATTGTGAGGTTTCCATAAAGAAAAAAATAATCAAAATGCATGCCTGGAGGAGATACTGCTCAGTATTTGCAGATAGCATCCTAAAATCCTGCACATATTATTTCAATTTGAATAGAAATTGTAGATTTTAATTTGAGTGCTTTTAAGAGTAATATCTATGCAAAGATTTATTTTGTTTCATTAAAAACACCTATGAACTTTCTTTTATATATTTCTTTTTTTCAGAATTTAATTATAATTATTTTCCCCTGGAAATTGTGTAAACATAGTTCATCGAGCAATATATGTTTATATATATACAAACTCTGAGAGCAGAATATTTTTCATGCCTTGTATATCAACAACTATGTCAATTCTTATGGCTGTTCTAAGTCAATTCTTATGGCTGTTCCTGCATCCTCTTCATATAATTTTTCATAAGCTGGAAATGTGTGCAGTCTATTTGAACACTTTAGTGTCTATGAAATTGGAATAGAAAATTTGCTAATGCTGCTTTACTTGTTTCTTAATTTAAGACAAGCAGAAATTCATCAGCAGAATCTGTTTCATTTTTATTGTTCTCATCAAAGTTCATGAAGACCTACAAACTACACAAGCATTTAATTAAACTTTTATATAGCATTAAATTCTCAGCACAAAATTCATGTGAAATATTTAGGAAAATGTGTTATGCAAACATAATAAAACTCTCAGAGCTCTCTTTTAAAATAAGTTTTAACTGAATACTGAAAGAAAGCATTTATCTTAGATAATCTAGTTCAGATATCCATAACTTGTTTGTGCTTGTATTTTCCACGAAATAAATATTTTCAGAAAAGGTCCAGTAGAACCCTAAAGCTGTTGATAGGTACTAAAAGAAATGGCAACATTTTTGGAGATATCATACATGTATCAGTTTTCACTTACAAAGAGTTTATTTTGGAGAAAGAATGAGTCATTTTGCCAACCATCGTAATATACTTTGATTAATAACTGCAATTCCAGTTTGGCCTGAATGATAAATGAATAGCAGTTAGGCACTATAATTTTTCAGTTCAATCACTGAACTGAATAATTGGGGAAAATGGTTGAGGATGAAATGAAGAAGGTTTTTTCCCTCACAGAAAAAATGCTTATTTGCCTTAATTACAAAACAAAGCTTTTTAATTCCATTTTAAACATTCTAAATAGATATAAAAGAAAAATTGGATTCAATGCATGAAACAACAGAATTTAGCAGCGATCATATTATTCATCAGATATATTGACAGATTCAGTTCTGCCTGGCATGTATTACCCAATGATTCCATATTCTAAAGCTGCTGGGGATTCATGACTGAGTTTCTCTCCTGCTCATATTTTTTACTGCCACAGGAGTGAGTCATGTTTTGGTCCAGTTTGCATAGTGACACTCTACTATCTGGACTATATATCTTCCAACATCAAATATTTTATGCAAAGTGAAGGAACACCAGTAAAAGTAATCTCTAGTACTTGCACACCAAAAATCCCCTGTGGAATAGTGTAACACAGCAAATGCATTGGTTTGAAAAGTCACAATACCCACAACTTTTGAAAGACTGAAAATAAAAAAGAGATTGGCCTTGATTATCTATTTCTTTTTACTCAGCTGATGTTGCCTGTAAATAAGAGGCTTTGTTGTTGGGTATTAATAAAATCCGTAGTTAATTGTTTTGTGTTTACATTGACCTTGGATTTATTGTATTTGTTTGAGGTATGATTTCACGAAGGGACCCACAAGGATCATCAAGTCCAAATGATTGAGTTCCAGCCCTGGAAAAGACATCCCACACCATGTGCCCGAGAGTGTTGTCCAAATGAATCTTGAAATGTCAGGCTTAGTGCCATGACCACTTCCCCAGGGAGTCTGTTCCACTGCCCAGCCACCCTTTGGGTGAAGAATCTTTTTCTAATATCCAACCTAAACACCCTCTGACAACTTCAGGCCATTTCTTTAGGTTCTGTCAATGGTCACCATAGAGAAAAAATCAGTGTCTTCCCTTCCTTTGCCCCTCAAGAGGAATTTGGAGACTGCAATGAGCTCTCCCCTCAGTCTCCTGTTCTCCAGGCTGAACAGACCAAATGACCTCAGCCTCTACTCGATGCTTCCTTGCCCAGACATTCACCATGTTTGTTGCCCTTCTTTGGACACTCTCCAATAGCTTTATATCCTTATATTGTAGCACCCAAAACTGCACACAATATTCAAGGCGAGGCTGCACCAGCACAGAGCCAAGCAGGACTTGCCCAGCTGGTGATGCTGTGCCTGATGCACTCCAGGACACAATTGGCCCTCCTGCCCACCAGGGCACACTGCTAATTGAAAACGACTGCCTCACAGATCTAGATATTTTTCTTCCCATCCACAGACCCAGAGGCATAAAAGTTTGGTCTGGATACAAAAGGTTACTGAAAATGAGAAATAATGCCTCAAAGTAGCAATTATTTTCTAAGAGAGTTAATCTTTCTGGCAATGTTATTCCCACAAGTAACGATGTCATTAAATGGTCTTAATTCTGGTTTCCACTCAAGTTTATTAAAGCAAGACTTTTCTCTTAAAATTAATCAAGGGAAAGATATTAAAACCTCATTCTTAAGTTCTGTCTTGGTAACAGCAGCAGCAGCAGCAACCTGGAGATTCAGTGCATCTGGCAAAGGGATGCAAGTGGGCTGTTAGCAGAAGCATGTTGTCCTAGGTATTGAAAGTGTGACATACTTAATTTTCCTTAAGAATGACACTAACAGGAGTTTGCAATCAGAGAACTGTTTTAAGTTCTTCAGTTAGTGTAGGGCATCAACAACAAGAATGAAATACCCTGAAGCCACTTACAACCGCTTTTTGACTATCCATTAATAACGTATTCCCACACCTGTGTCCTCAGACTCAGCAATGTTTTCTGTTTATCGAAGCAGCAGTCACTGAGAGGCCTCCACAACAACCTTTCTCTCACCTTCCCCGGAGTGCTGACAAGAGAGCTGACTGTAGAGCCTGAAGTGGAAATTGCTGGCCTGACACTTTTTGCACATTTTCCAGAATACAACTAAGCATCCATAATATACCGCTAAGCAATGCCTTGCTTCAGTGCTGCAAGGTGCTCAGGTCAGGGGCTTGTCTCACTGGGTTACATCAAGAAGTATCTTATGTTTTAGACACAGTACAGACTATTCCTTACTCTGCCCTAAACCCTACCAAGGAATGTTCACAAAACTTTTAGACTAAATAGTTTGTGTGATTCGTGTTTGTAAGCTTAAGTGTGGATGAATATAATAGACAGGGAAAATGTAAGGGTTTTAATTTGGGGAATTATATATCTTTCTGATATATTTTACCAAAAACATGAAAAAATTCACATGAACCAATCAAAGATCTTTGTGAATAGATTCTTGCACATTAGGGTGCCTGTACCTAGGAGGATTTCTCTGCTAAGAAATGCTTGGTCACTTTATGAAAAAATACGTTCTTGGTCAAAATTTTTTTGACCAACACATGTGACTGGGAAAATCCTTAGTAATCACATGCTGGAAGTACCCTAGGCTGGGTGGAAGGAAAAAAAAAACAAGTTTCAACTGTAACAAGATTACAAAATAACTCTTCCATAGATCTCTCTTCCAGTCATGAAAAGGTTGGGGTTTTTTTATATAGACTTTAGGGTAAAGCTTATACCTTTGGAAAATTGTCTTTTTCAATAGAGTCACAGTATAAGTAAAAAGAAATTAAAATGCAAGATAATTTAAATTTGTTTCACATCTCTATTACGAGTTATTACAGGAAATTTCCAAGCAATTTCTGGACCTATTTTCCCACTTTTCTAAGTGTACAAGAAGTCATGGCTAGAGACCGCAGTAAAGAAAGGTGAAACATATGAATTCAAGGGATAATATCAGTGATTATTAATATTTTTATGTTCTCAGAACATATACTGTTCTCCATGTCACCTTTTAGCAGCTGAAAAACCACTTCTGTTACAGAATTGCAGGAAATATGTTCTCAGCATGAATTACTAGCATCCCTGAAGAAAGAGTACACCACAGCTACTGACTTTCTAACGTCTGTAGCCTGAAAAGAACTTCATGGTCCAGAAAAATTCAGATAAATTTAAAGACATTTCTCTATTCATTAGTTGGGTTTTTTTGTTGCTTTTTAAGTGGGGTTTATTACTATAGGAAAGCATAGATATGGGGGTTTCTAACAGTGCTAATGGATTAGATGCTAAAAAACATGCTCTCTGAAGCTAAAACAAGTCAAGCACCAATTTCAAGAGCAGCATCTAATCTTTCCGAAATGTTATCTTACAGTCACTGTATCTTATTTTCTGCTATGAAAACAAGTATCTGAATCATCTGGTTACCCCTGCATTGAATCAGTTGGTTTATATTATGCAGTGTTGTGGACCTGCAGAGGATGTGGAGCAAAAGGAAGGTCCATACAGCCTCCTACTCCTTGGAGCACTCCTAGATGCTGTGCTGAAACATAGACAACACCTTTTTTGTTGCCAGTGATTGGAAAAAAGGCCATATGCTGCTAAATTGATGGGGGTTTTTCCCATCTTTTCCTCCAAATCGCAAGATAGGGCATGCTCTTTCATAGTTCCTAGTCTCGAGACAGGATGTAACAAAGGGGAAAATCTCTGCTTTCCCATTAATATGTGAGTAATTTCTAAGTTAAAAGCAGGTAAGTGGAGTCTAGGAGCTGGTCTTTACCTGGCTAGCTCTTCTCTCATATTTTTCATTCACAGGGACTCTCTAAATGCACTCTTGTCTCTCGAATCTCAAAGAGGCTCTAACTGAAAACATATGTGATTACTGCTGAGGAGTATTCTTACTGCAATATGGTTTTGCTACTGCATAATAATATGTTGTCACGTATTATGTTGTAGTCACTCAGTGAAATATTTATGTCACAGTATCCCCTTGCTTCAAGATAGAGAAAGATTATCTAAGATAGAGAAACAGATTTTTTCTGTTCAAGTATCATCCACACCATCTCTGTTCTGCTATCCTTAAGCCTGGCTGATCCACATCAACAAGAAAATAGCTCTCTAAACCACATTATTTTTGCTATTTGCATTTTTCTGAAAGCAACCCTGAATAGGGTGTGTGTATGAGGAGTAAGGACTGATGAGCAGCACTCTAAACTAGCTTTGTTTGTAAGACTATTAGGTGAGCAGAGAGAATGGAGTGGTCTTCTAGAGCCACGTGCTGTGGTTGCTTCAGCTTTTCCAACCTACATGTGCCTGTGAGACAATCAAAAAAGGAGTTGCCTGTTGGAACACTACAATGAAAATGACAGTGTCCTCTCAGGATTAGCAGATCTGTTGTTCTCCAAAACAAAAGATCCGTTGTTCTCCATTTCAAAAGCACAAATGAAAACAAGAAGGGAGGGAAGAAAAAACGAGTGTAATCCACAGAGGACATGATCAGCTCTGTTTCTTAGTTAATGTCAGATTTATGAAGTGTAAACGTGTAGCAGTCTCTGATTCAGTTAAAAATAGTGTTTCTGAAATATTTTATGAACTAATAGAGATCACAATTAGCCTCCTGCCTTTAGTTGCAATACATGACAGAGACTTACATGTTCAATGCAGAGTTTATGCCTGCTATGATGCAATTCTGAATGTCACTTTTTATTTACAATATTATTTCCATTACATTGTAGAAGAGTTGAAACAAATGGACCTTTAAGAAGACAGTTTGGGTCTTCTGCAGTTAACCTTTTGATACAGAGCAAGAATGAACATGCCTATTGTCATGTTCATCCAAAGCATTGGATTTACTGGATTTCTGAATACATATGAAAACCAGGAGTTTTCATGGAGCTCCAGAAGTTTGAGTTGTTCAACAGTTTTTTCACTTGATTGCAACCTCATTTAAATGAATTGATGGCTCTCAGCTGCAGATGTCAGGAGACTACCAACCATATATTTCACTACTTTGAAACTATCAGCCATATATTTCTTTGGGTAAATCTTACCATTGAAATCTATCAGCTGTTACACAGGTAGCTGTTCTGGGAACTGACTGTGAATGCAGAGAATTGCAATTTTTAAATTAATCTCCATGATTAATTAATCCCCAGGATAAATATATATCTATATAATAAATACAAACAGAAAAAAATATTAATTTGCTTCAGAAAGCAAATACTTTGCAGATCTATTTTCCCGATCTTTTTACATTTAAAGAAAATAGAGTTGTAAAAAGTCAGTCAAGTTCAGTCATTACTTACACAAAAAAAAAAAAAATCTCATCCTAATCAAATAATATAAAATCTCCAATCTGAATACAGTTTTTATCTCTTCATTTTCATTTTTCTTACCATGTATGCACAAAGTTCAATAAGAATCTGCTATACTAAACATACGCTTTCTGTGGAGCTCTCCAGTTAACTTTCTGCTGAATTTCCATTCGATTTCCTTCAATTTTAAAATATTAATCATTAAAAAGTTTCATATTTCAACCTCTAAAGCTTTTCTGCTATTAGGGAACAATCCTCATTTAATTCAGGCAGTTTTTCTATATTCATAATTAACTGACTGTTTTATATTTCATCTACTTAAGTTCTTCTGTTAGGAAGATTATTAAAAAAAGAACATATATGAAAGTGTCAGAAACTTCATCTGCTTGCACGGATCAGTAAATGAGATCTATCTTTATAATCTGAGTCATCAAGAGAATCTTCTCAGAAGATTAAAGAAATGGCCCTGAAATATTCTGGCAATCAAAGTTGTGTAAAGTCAAAAAGCCTACTTGCTGCTCTGTTCATGAAATCCATACTTTCACAAAAGAAATAAAAGGCATCTTTGGCCTTCTCAAACTTCAAAACTGCAGCTTAGAATTGAGTACAGGAGAATATAAATTTAGTTTTAAATCTTTAAAGAGTGATGCAAGTCTTCTTGTAAGAAGTCCAGTTGGGACTCTACATCTTTTAAAGTAGTTTCAATAAGTGCACTTAAAGTACAAAAAATTGTATCCTTAAAAAAAAAAACAAAAACACAACTCATCAAAGGACCAGGTTAATGTGCTGAAGTGTCTTAGCAGGTAGAAGAATTATAAAAGAAAGGCCTCATAAAATCAAGCTCACTCTACTAAATTGCTAAAGTTAGCCTGTCACTTCTTCTAAGTAATTTGCAAGTTCTTATGCAAAAACAATCTTAGTATGAAAACTTGTTAACAACCTGTTCCTCAGTTGAAAAACAAATGCGCCTGCAATAACAAGGGATTTGTCCATGAGAATCCGTAAAGAAAACATGTAAACACTCCAAGAATACTGAGATTTGATAGACAAATAGAACACCTTTTACTAACCAACAGAGTAATTGGCAAAAAAGCTATTAACCAATTAAAGTTGCACACGATGTCTGTAAAAACTGTATAAAATGAGTTTTGAAAATAAAGAATTAGTTTTGTCTTCATGAAAATAATAGAGTCTCAACTAACTTATTACAATACCGAAGCACTTCTTTATGTAAGGATCTGAGAATTTTCAGTTTTATGGCTGTCTACAACTTTTTGACCCTCTGTTAATCTGGTCTTCTGGTGTGCTGCCTATTGCATTGCAGTAAACACCTGTGCAGAAGAAGCAATCATGTGTATTTTTCTACAGCATTATGAAAAATATCATAATTGTGACTCTCTTTTAGTAAGAGTTTTTTTCCACTCCAGAGGCAAAGATGTTTCCATGAAGTTTCTTGGCTTATTTCTGAAAGATATTTGTATTCAACAGGTATTTGTATTCAACACTATGAGAGTTAAAAAACTGCTGACAGAATGCAAGAAATAGTTGAGGGTACCTTCCCAGAATTAAATGAGAATTCACTGATATATAAAAGAGCTGTATCAACTGATATCTGACCATTTGAGGAACTCACTATTTAAGTCATACATCATATAAAGCACTACAAGCCTAGTGCTAAGAGCTGTCAATTTGTCACAAATAATTTGGTAAAAAATGAGAGGATTTGATGTGTCACATGCCTGAACTGTGAAAGTGATTGAATATATACAGAAACAATGACCTCATGTTTTAAGTAAAAATAGATCCAAGTAAAACTGTATTCATAGCTTGATTAAGTAATGGCATTGAGAACTCAGATCTTTGTCTGATAGAAATCAACACTATTACTATAATTCCGCACAGCACAAGCACAATGTATTTATTTTTTAATTGTTTCTCCTACATAATAATTACACCAAACTAGCAAGAAAAAGAGCGAAGTTTACAGCACAGGTTTTATGAAGTTTGAAAAAGTCATAGCGGAAAGCATTCCAAGAAAATAAATGGAGCTCCTAATTCTTGTAAGCTCAGGAACTAAACTGAATATTTTCACTAGAAATGCACTGGCTACATGATAGATCTGACATTGTAACACTATTAACAATAAACCCAATGGTTATTTATGGATGTATTCTGCAACTGAACTAATTTTACACTATTTAGAAATATTTCTCTACTAGTATACTGCTTCTTTTTGATATTTTAGCCATTTAACACATCAAGTCACTTGTCTCTTTGTTGTCCTAAATTCTAGAAGAGGATTTCTGCTGTCCTTGGAGCTCTAAGTAACTTGCTTTTCAAGGCGCCTGTCTCTTCCTGCACATTGTGACCGTGAAATATTTGTCCCTGTCCCTATCCCTCTCTGTGTCTCTCTCCCTCTCATTTTCCCTCTTCCTCTCCCTTTCCTTCTAACTAATTTTCTTTCTGCAAAATTTAGTTTTTTCTTCACAGTGTCAAGATTTCATTAAAAAAATAAAAAAAAAGTTTTTGTGAGTCATCAACAAAAAAATCAACAAATTTATCAAAAAGTCTTTTAAGACCTATTTATTTATCAAGCAGTAAAATTCAGTATTATAGATCCAATTTAGCACTGGGGTGGTCAGGCTGAGGTTCATAAATTTTTTTATAAATTTATGTTTATAAATTCATTTTTCACAGAACCCTGACCCTGATGGTGTTTTGCAAAGAACAGCCTTCCTGAACTGTTTTTTCCCCCTTCAGGAACTGTCTAATAGATTTCATAGTACAGTGATCGTCAAATCACAAATGTGATAACAGAAATTGGGTCTAGTAGTATTTTTCCCTATAATGTTAGCAACAATGGAAATTATGTGGTAACCTTCACATTGGTCTGTATTTATTTAAGATCATAATGTTTCAGTTCTTAGTTTTTTCTTGACCTTAACTGATTCAATACTAATATTCAACAGTCCAAGAGAAAAATGTGATATATGAAACATGGTATGATATGATATGATATTATATATACTGACTTATTTCTGTCAAAATATTAAATTGGAGTTCTGTTATTTGTTAGCAAGCTTACTATTGTCCATAACTACCAGGGAAAGGGATGGCTGTAGATTCCTTATCTTATTGCAAATAACATGATATGGAAATTTAAAATACAGAAATTAAAAGCTTTGAAAAAAATAAATCAAGCTAGAATTCATTCATTGCTTTTATGTAGTAAAAGAAAAATATGTACATTTTCTGACTGTTGCTGGCTCTATCTTAGATAAACAATACATTGTTTACAGAGAAAATTTCTGTTGATAAAGCCAATTAAAGCAATCACAGTTAGGAACATTTAGACCTGGACTTTGAGCTGACACTCCACTTCACTTTGTCCTCTTTTTTAAAACTGAGCAACAGATGATACAGTTTGACAGTCAGCCCACATATTTCAGCTAGGCTGGGGTAGCTAATCAAGTTCCTAACATTTTTAAAAATTGAAGTATCTGGGAGTGAACTAATACATTGATGATATAGAGACAAAACCATTAGCACAGCTATCCAAGGGTCAATAAATAAGAACTGCTGTATCCTGTGTGTTTTGAAACTAATCTGCCTAATTGGCTCCTGGAGTCTCACTTCAAAGATGCACTTTTTTTTTCTGATAAAAGAGATATAATTACTAAGTGTGAGACTGGGTCAGCCTTGATGAGGAACAGAAAGAAGACCAAAATGGCTTGCCACCCTATCTAGTATTTTTGTCACTAAAGAAATGACCAAAATCTGTGTGACTTTTTCAATCTTTTCCAATTTGCAAGTATTCTTCCTCCTCTCCCAGTCATGTTGGTATGCTTTCCTGTCACTTCTTTTATCTTTATTTTTGAACTTCATTTTTAAAACTCGACAAGTATGTGCTGGTTTTTACTACAATATCTCAGATGTGAAACAGAAGTAATGGTCATTGTTGTTTCCTCCTGGTCATTGTTAAGAATCAGATTCTGCTGAACCAAGTGTAAGAGAATAATCAAATAAATCTAAAACAATACTGACGCATATAAACATTTTCAAATCGGACTTAAGGTCTTTCATTTTCTAGTTGCAAGGCTTTTTTCTAGTTGCTAATTTTCTTCTCAGTTTATTCTTATACATCTTCCTCTACAAAAATCTTTCTAGATCCTTTATCCCACTGAAATTATTTTCTCAGCAGTAAATGATGTTTTATAAGGTATGGAGATACTATAGTTATTTGCAGTTTGTTAGTGTTTTCTTCTTTTCCTTTTTTGAATGGGACATCATAAGAGACAAATGACAGACTTAACTTCTGCCACTTTTACAAATTCAAAGGGAATAAAAACTGTTTGTTTTCACTTGTTCCTAATTCTTTCTCACTTGTCACTGGCACATTTAAATGACTGCAGTGTGGGCAAAGGTTGAGGGGTTAGAGAAAATAGAACAAGGGTAACTGCCCTCCATGTACTGAACTTGAATCTCTACATTAACAGTTGAAAAGTGTTTCCCATCACTAGTCTTTGCATCACCCCTCATAATTTATCCAATTCAAAACAAAAATATAAGTAATAAATTAATCCTTTTATCTCTTAGGGGAATATGTGCTTACAAAGTACCATTTCCTTTCCCTTTTCAATAA
Organism: Sterrhoptilus dennistouni; assembly: GCA_013397095.1. Taxonomy (NCBI): domain Eukaryota; kingdom Metazoa; phylum Chordata; class Aves; order Passeriformes; family Zosteropidae; genus Sterrhoptilus; species Sterrhoptilus dennistouni. The sequence continues at coordinate 1,130,421 of VWZU01006408.1, forward strand.
TCAGAAATCTGAAGTTATTACAGAATAACATGTGAATGAACTATACTGTTTATTTAAAAAGAAACAAGTATTTCTAAATAACCCCTTGAGAGATGACCTTTGTTTATGACCTTTGTAGTATGAATAATGGAATATTGTCTTGGATGTTGTTCTCAAAAAAATCCGGAGCAACATCTCCTATGCAAAAATACTTTTAGTAGAAAATGCCTTTATTAGCTAATTATTAAACAAAAGATCAACCAATCCAGATGCAATGAGGTTATTGCTTTAATTTTAGTGAACTATAGTTATACAAAAAATGGCTGGTGCTATGCTTCATCTTCTCTCACCTATTTGCTCAATCTTAAGTCTATAATTATACTTCAAGATTGTTTTTCTTTTTATTTCTTTTGTGAAGTTTTTAACTGTTCTTTTCTCTCTTCTTAATTGTTGTTGACCCTAGTGAGACCCTGAAACTTTTGATCAATGTAATGACATATACATATATAATAGAATCTGGATGCTTTTGCTTGTAAGTGTTAGTAAGAACATAAAAGACTTGAAGATACATCATAGCATGCAGGTATAATATGTATATGCTAGAATTGAAAAGTTTATTTTAAAAAAACCCAACAAAAATGTTCTAGCTAAAAATCTGTAAAGAATATCTGTTCTTATCTGACACTTCAAAGAATAGGCTAATGTAAAATAGAGGCAAAAAAGAATGCTAGTATTTCTAGCAGCACTCTTTTCTGTCCAGCAGGGTTCCACATACACTCTAAAATATAAAATCTTGATTTACTTTGAGAAAGGCAGTCTCACTAGTGTTTGATGGGATTGAGAAAATTACTTTAAAGACAGGAAAAGAATATTACATTTACAAACTCTATTCCTTCTTTTAACTAATCTAAGTTGACTGTTTGTAAAGGGTAAGGCACAGATATATCTGTACTTGTTAGCCAAATTGATCTGTGGAATGATAATGAGATGTCAAATCTGTGAGAGTCCTAAACCTATACAGATTCACCTATAATTATACCTCCCCCAGTTTGGAGGAGTGAAAGAAAAATTGAAGTCTCATGCCACCATTCTTTGAGTGCTTCTGCAGACTCTGAGTATGTTAACCTCATGGGCTGATGAAAGACTGTTTTTTTGACCAAGAAATAGCACAGAAATGTCATGATGGGTGCATTCCAATGCCCCAGTCAGAGGCAGGAGCTCTTGCCCTGGCCTCAAGACTGTTTGTCTAGTGTGAGAGAATATTAGCAAGTTCGATCATGTGATTAGGATCTCATTTTTGTGCTGTGGAGTGTCTGCAGAATCTTCTGACTTGCATTTGTAAAGTTTAGTGTTACAACAAAAAATAAATTCCTTTCATAGGTGTAAAATATTTATTTATGAGTCCTGTAGCCATATTACTATGTACTGTGATCCTGTCAGTTCTTATAAATAACTTGTGTATGAATGGAAAGGTAAAGGCATTCAATCTGGAAACTATCAAGGAAAACATGCATGATCCAGGAATTAGTACTGGCAGTTATTAAATAACACTTTTTCTTTGGGTCAAAGCATGAAATAATCTCTATTTGGTTCTGAATGAAATGGAAAAAAAAATACTCAAAAGAGTTAAAGATAATAACTTGAGCAACCTATCAGTGAAGGTAATACCAATTTTTTGTTCTGCTGTGTTTGTCCCTCACATGTAAACAGAGAGGATTACATGTCAGAAGATTGTCCTGCAAATATCTTCTTAGACTAGATGCAATTAAATATTTAGGTGCATTCAAGTTAAACATGCAGTTACTGTGCCTTTAAACTATTCTTCCTTTCCAGAGTTATGATCCAACTCTGAGCTGCTCTTCAGGCTACTGAACACTACTCTGTACTCAAGTATTAAAACTATTGCTTAGAAAGCCTGAAATTCAGAGGATTTCTACTTGGAATTTATCTGTTGGGTTTTTTTGTTTGGCTGGGTTTTTTTTTGTTGTTGTTGGGGTTTGGGGGTTGGATTTTTGTTTTGCTTTGTTGTTTTGTTTGTTTGTTGGTTGGTTTGTTGATTTGTTGGTTTTTTGGTGGGGTTTTTTTTTATGGCAATGGTGCAAGAATTTAGTCATTTTGCTTCTACTTTTCTTATTACGTAAAGGCTTGTTAATGAGAGCAACACTATGGTTCAGCATTCCAGGAGAAACTAGAATTCAAAGTTCTGTGTGCTGAGAAAGCTTGTTAACTTCCAGCACAAAGACTGTCTAGTGACTAAGAATGTCTTATCTCTCTCCTGTGTAATTGCTGAGATGCTGGATCCTTGTCCTGCAGGCAGTAGATGAGAAAAAAGTTTTATTGTTTTATATTAAACCTTCCCTGCCAAAGGGACTCTTAGATTTTGGTCTGCCAGTGTTCTGTTGTTGTTGTTGTTGTTGTTGCTGTTCTTGTTTCATTCAATAGCAGTGCAATGCAAACTGAAGAAGGGCTTGAGGACTTGAGCTTAGTAAGCTTAGTAACATTGAAGACAGTCAGTAGTCTAACAATTAAACCGCAGTTTTTCAGACTATTTCCTGAGGAGGAGGCTATCCAGCCTACTAAACCTTTTTCTGTAAGAAATATAGAAATTACAGAAATATAATTTTAGAACTTTCCATTTCCCTCCAAGGTAGAGAAATAAATATATTCTTAATACTGTGAGAGAGTCTAATCACTACAGTGTGTAGACTGGGTTGTATCAAGAACCTGTGCCTTCTATTCATGGGTGCCTGATTCCTATTAGTATCATTAGATGTGAGGAAAAGGTCTCAGTGTACAACTCAAGTGACCTTTGGGTTATTCCTATAGTATTTAGAATTCACTGATGCTTAGCCAAAAGTAAATTTCACATGTCCAGGTACATGCATCAGAACTAGGTGTGCAGAAATCAGAGGAACTCTCATATCAAAATGCATCTGCACAAACCTTGACATGTAAGCAGCTGCTGTATACAGTTTAATTTTAGTGGTAACTTTAGACTTCTGTAACTCACCTAATCAATAATTTTGTTATTTTTCCATAAGGATTAATATCGTGTACATGTCCAGTAGACATAATGGTATAACTACAGGATCATCCTTTCTTTTTTCTTCTTGTTCATTTGTTTGTTTGATAATGACCTGGTATTGGATTTGCAATTCAAGAATTGCAATTCACCTTCTTGAAAGTTGCTCATTAAAACTGAAAGCTAAACAAAAAAAAATCTGGAATTTTTAGTTTTAGTAAGTATGGTTTTCAATAATGTAGAAAATTGTGGTCAATATTACCTTACTAGTGTTTGTATATCAAAAATTACTATTAATATCATAGAGAAGTTTTGTCTTTATCGCTAACGTTTATACAGAATTCATTCTGCAGTTCTTCATTAGTTTAATTGAACATCACAAACTGTAAAGTGCTGAAAGATCAATGTTGAAAATTAAATCATTTTTTGTTATTTTGACAGGCTTCTGAAAAAAAAAGGGTATTCAAAATTATTCTTAGGCCACAGCATGGAAATTATTTTTATGACCAGATTTTTTTTGTTGGACCTTGGAGCCTAGCATTTTTATTCAGAATATGTTACAAGATAAACTTCATAGATTACTAAGCAAGGAAAGAAAGAGTTTCTACCAAGGAAAAAATAGCTCAAGAAAAACAACTATGTTTAAATTGAGATCAATTATTAAACAGTTAACTTCTCAAGGTTTTTCACTGCTGATTGATAGAAATCTAATTTGATTTTTTAAAATCAAAGTAATCCATAATTTTAATAAACACTAAAAATGACACATAATTGTTTCTACTAAATACCAGCTGCCTGCTCCCAGCCAGGCCATTGGGACAGCCCAGGCTGTGAGGCTGCCCTGTCACTCCCCCACCAAAGCCAGACCACAGGCGCCATTGGGGCACATCAACTACCAGCCCTGGGATCAGATCAGGTTGTTTAAGGCTTTACCCATTTAGGCTGTGAACATTTCAAAGGCCAGAGACCTCAGAGCCTGCTCAGACCACTGGCTGTATTGCCTGCCTGCCCTCATGGTGAAATAAGTTTTCCTGTGTCCAGATCCAAGCTCTTCTGTTTCAGCTTGTGCTTATTGTCCCTCATTCTCCTGCAACAGGCTACCAGGAAGATCTCCTGGTAGAGCTACACCTTCTTCAACATCTCCTTATGGGGTCCAAAGGGGTGCTGGTAGGTTTCCTCAAAGCCTTCTCTTCTCCGGTTGAACAGGTCTGGTCTGCTCAGCAGTCAGGTGACATATCATAGTGACCCATCACTTCTCTACCAGGCTTTGCCTGTAAGTTCCTGAGGAGTTTTTAAAAGTTTAAACATCAGAAGATGTATTCTGGTCTGGTTTCTCTGAATCTAGTCCTTAGATAAGCTAAATCTACCTCAAGAGTTTCCCCATTACCAAATAATTCTTCTTAAACAGTTGGAAATTCCTTTATAAGAGGAAAAAACAACAAAACAGCAATAATCACCACTGATTTTATCACATAGATTCAAATCTGAAATATAAAATTCCATATTTCAGAAACTTCTCTTCCATTGAGTAGAATTACCATAGATCAGTCAAGGGTGTATATCAAAAACATGAGTCACATACACAGTGTGTGCCATCTTGATGAGATCTTGCTTGTCTAGTGAGTTACACATTGTGCATCTCCAGGTCATGGGTATTCAGCCTGTCCAGCACATGGGTCTGGCTCCTCACTCTCCCCACGTGCCTCCTCTACTGCTTCTATCACATGCTCCATGAGTAGGTTATGCATCCAGATACTGGGATTCCCACAACTATGACTTTCCTCTGCATTCTCTAGTGTGTGGGTCATCTTTTGTCATGTTACCTAATGGGACACTTCGCAATAAGAATGGACAGAATTAGATGAACATACTTCTCAGTACAGAATTAGGTGTCATAATAATGTCACAAATATGTGATGGGAAAAATCCCATAGAGATTTACTATTGACGATTGCTAGAGAGATAGGAAGACTGATTCAGTGATCAGAATATGATTTTACTCAGGTTTTCCAAAAGTTTATATACCATTCCAGGAAGGTTAATAATTTTCCACTACAATAATCAGGTTAAAAGATCATATAAACAACTTACACATTTTACAACATCTTTACATGCTGGGGGTTGATTGAATCTCTCCTATTCCCGTGGGCCGGTTTATTCCTGTCTTCTGTTATCTTCAACGTTATGTTTGTTCCTGCCATGCCATCTTGGTTATCAAACCAGCCATGCTAATTAACTCTGTCTTACTCTCTGTCTTGTCTATTCCCACAATTCACATTGTCACAGAGAGTTATGAGACTCAAACTTTCTTGAGTCAATTTGCCACCTGCTCAATGATTCAACGGTGCTCTAACACTATTGAGGTACTCTATGGAGTAAACTTTACATATTTGTGCTCTAAGAGACTGCATTTTTATGATCAGAATTATATTCTTCAAGTCCAAGCATGTGGAATCTGAGGGACTAATGACACTATTACTCAATACATCTCAATCTCTGAAAGCCTTTGTTTACATGCTGTCTTTTTTTATGAAGGAAAATAAGAGAGGTGTTTTCAACTTAATAATTTCCCACAGTCACATCAAAAGACTCAGAAGATATTTGTGAATGTTAGCCTTTTACTGTGTGTCCCAAAGTTCCTAAAACAGACTCCTGTGGTTATCTTCAGCAGTGCTTTCACTGTTTGCCAATAGGTATTGTCAAACCTGTTGAAATTTAATTTTAATTCCAGTTTTAAACCACTGAGATTAGAAGTTATAATAGTAAAATAGTACTTTTTCCTACAACAACAATTATGTGGTTAAATGTGATTAAATGTGGCTTAATTAATTGTTGTAGAATTTTAAGACATACATATTATGCCAAAGATAAAAGTTCCTGGATGTCACTGCATTGAAGTTGAAAAAACAATGTTATTTTATTGAAAAATGATAATTTGACATGTCTCTGAAATTTATAGGAATGGAATCATCTTCATAACCTTCTAGGAGTTGAAAAAGAAAATTGTATTTGATGTAATAGGGAACATTTGTGATTTTTTAATGCAAAGCAATGTGTTCTACTTGCCTGCTATCAAGAAACTTGTTCAATCTTCTCCTGCCTTTGGGATGACATTTTTGATAACTTTTAAAATGAGGGAAGGTGGCTCTCTAGGAGAGATTGGAAATATATGCATACAATGGAAGTCTACTATCTGTTGTGAAGTTTTGCGGGGAAATTACTCAGAAAATTTCCTCTGTAAACATTATTCTGGCTTCCACAACAACAGAAAACATTTTGATTTTGATCAAATTATATTTATATGGAATGTAACCAACAAGTAAATATTAAAAAAAAACAACTAATGTTATGTATTGTTAAGAGATTTTTCTCTCCCATGGATTTAGGTTTTTTTTGTTTGTTTGGTTGGTTTTTTTTTGTTTGTTTGTTTGTTTTTGTTTTTGTTTTTGTTTTTGTTTTTTTTTAATACCTCGTAAGTTAGAATGGGGTTAAATGAGCACATTTTGCTATGGACTTCTCTATCGTGTAGATCAAATATTTTATAAGTCCATAGAGATATAAGCTTTGACTCTCATATTTATGTCTTACATTATTCCTGAAAATGATTTATGAAAGCATACTTCAGATTAACATTTGAGTGTTGATAATGTTGCTTTGTAAAAAAGATGTACATGTTTGCACAACAAATGTGGGGGGTTTTTTTCTATTTATTTAAAAAGTTTCTTTACTACAAGGTAATGAAACTCATGTATGATTTTGCTGAGCTTTGTAAGAGGCTTTATGAATCTGAACATAAAAATACAACATTCCCTCCAGATTAGCCAGTTATATATCTGAGCGTCTGAGGTTATGGTAATTTTATTCTAAGCCGTTCCAGGTGAAAATATACAGGGGAAACAGAAATAGAAAAGATGATGGGGTCCCAAAGTTTCCTTGTTCATTTCCTTAGGAAGTTGTAATACTGATATCTATCCATGAACTGAGGCAGATGAAAGCTGTAATTCATTCGTTAATGAATTCAATTGCTAATGAATCTCTCTGGAGACTTTGCATCTAGTGAACATCTGCCACACAAAAGAGTGTTTTCTAAAGCCATTTTCAGGCTGACAGATCCTGTTCATGAAATATACTGTACCAAAGTTGGTTTCTTCTTTAAAATCTTACCCAGTGACAGAACTAGTACAACTATTAGTTGCAAATTGTGTTAACAAGAACAAAACACAGACTCTGTTGCATTCATCGTCTTGTTGGATTTGGTTTTGGTTTTTTGTTTGTTTGTGGATACCCTCACATTTTTAACACCATGGCAATAACTAAAATGTAACTATAATATATTAATATAATGTAATTAAAATGTAATAATATTTTCATGTTAAGTTTTTACTTGCCTCCTCAAAATCTTCTCGAATTTTATATCTATTAATTTCATAGCAAAACCAAGGTTAAAGATCTAGAAAAAATAAGGGCAATTTTTTCTATTTAGCACCAAGGGGGAAAAAAATCACCTCTGAGTTGACATCTCACAGATTTAAACATCGGAAAGCATCTGTTTTTTTTTTCTTAAATTTTGAGTGCTTACAATTCCAAACCTGACTAATATTTAAGAGAGAGTTATGAGAAGATTCCCATCCTTAACATTTGATAAACATAGAATAAATCACCCTAAATAAAAATATCGCCACAATAAATTGTTGGCGGAGGGAACTTAGCATATCCAGGCATGTAATAGGGCTATAAATAAAAAGCAATTTATTTTTATGACCTTCTGTATTAATTTGCCATTAAATTATTTTTCTCTGATCAAATTATTCAAAATTCCTAGGTATGTCTTTTTTGTTAGCTTATTTTTCAGGTTTTTGTTATAGATATTTTGGGGGTGTTTTGGTTCTCTTTTTCTGTCCCTTTCTCTTTCTTTCTCTCTTTCTTTCTTTCTTTCTTTCTTTCTTTCTTTCTTTCTCGCTTTCTCTCTCTCTTTCTCTCTTTTTCTCTCTTTCTTTCCTTCTTTTAGGCCAGAACTTTTTTTTTCCAGTCTCTCCTTCTCATTTCATTAGTCTTTTAATTATGCAAAATTCGTGTTCTATGCCCAGCAGAAACTTTGTGACACCCACCATACACCATCTTCTTCATTCTTCCTGTGGTTGTAACTATTTCAGCAGCTGCTCTTTCTTTCTACCTTGGAAAGTTATGTATGTGTGTTCTCATACACGTGCTGTCTTGGTCTATGTTAGTAATAGTAAAGGTTGAAGAAAAGCCCCAGGTTATATATTCATTACTACAGAATGAAAAGAAAGTTTTCTTTTTAGTTCCTTTTCTGACAGCTGTCTGGAGAGGTTATTTCTGGACACAGATAGCTCAACTTAATAGATCTTAACCTCATGGCTGCATCTAACTTTGATTTAACAGATAGAAAAGATGTTTGCCTGAAGACATCTAAGAGGACAATAGAAAAGACAGCATTTCTTTGCCATTTTGTGCCTACAGTGATGGGTATTCACATCTCTGAAAATGAACAGTAAGGGTGGTTGTTCTAACTTGAAAAAATTGTTTAAAACTTACAAATATTATTTTTTAAATCACTATTTGGGAATTAAGTCATCTGCACTTCAGAAGATGAGATGCCAATCAGAACACAGGAGGACAGTGTGATAAAGTTTTCAACAGTCTTCACATTATTGGAAGGATGGTGCGCAAGTCGGAAATTGTGCTGTTCTGTTTCTATTACTCCTTTACTTCTTTTCTTCCTAGTTTTGCACTTTCTGAGAAAAGTACTGTTTGTGCTATTTCTCCTTTGCATCAGCTATTAGGTTGGAATATTCAGGAAGCCAAATTATACAGAGTTCATGTTGAGTGATGTCCAGTCTTTCAAATTGTCTTATTATCCAGCTACGTGGTGGACTCTGCTTGATGAACAAATGCTCTCCAGCAAAAGACCTTTGTGTGCAAAGGATACTCATATTCCTCCTCCTTACTCATTTTAATTGATTGTTCAGTGGCTTGGAAAACTAACTTCCTTGTCTTGTACTAACTCATGCATTTCAGACCACCTGAGGCAGGTATAGAGGGACAAAACCATCCTTTGTACAGTGCTGTGTACAAATTGCAGATAATTTTTTTTCCTGTGCACAAAGAAAATAAAGAACAACAACAAAAAAAAAATGCTGCAATGCCAGTGGGATAACTATCAATCTCACAACTGCAGGTAAATTAAAATAAGAAGGTACTCATCAATAGTTTATGTAAATCTCACTATATCCCTACAGCTTTTTACATTTCACTGACCTTATGATGAAAAGCATTGAGTACCTGGTTCAGCAAAAATTGTTAGGATAGATTTGATTTATTTTTATATTTTTTCCTTCTCAATTTATAACTTTGTGCCACCAAAAAATTTAATGTCTATTTTTCTGTTTCTCACATCAAGACAACACCAGGTTTTGCTACTCTTTAATTGGCTGAAGAATGATGTCTGTGAAATAATCAAATTTCCCTTGAATCAGCAGGCTTCTCAGTTTGCTTTCTGCATGAATGAATAAGAATTTGATACTTGCAGGAAAATTATTCCATTCCACAATGGAGTGGGATACTTTATATGGCTTCATCTCTTGCCATATCATTTTTTGCTGTGGGGATTATTTTCTTAATTCTTTTGAAGATTTTTCTCTTTTATGGAAACTTTAAAGCTTGGAAGGCAAGAGGGACCATTTCTTCTCAACCTGAAATAGAGAGGCTCTGCAAGAATTCCAATAGTTCCACTCATCATTGTTAACTGGAGTTTTTAGCCTTTTAGTATTTTGAGACAATGAAAATTAAAGAATGTACCAGCATTCAAAATTATATCCTCAGTAAAGTATTAGAACTATGTGAAATAAAATATACCATTTCTAACAACCCTACCTCAACCTCCAAAACACATATGGACTTCAAGTCTTTAGCATCATGTGATTCATTCTTGAGGATCCACTTCTATTATCCTAATGACTTGCCAATTTAGGAAGAGCTGGAGATGGTTAAGCTCTCCAGTAGGATATGGAATGAATACCAGCCTGCAGTCAAATCATGGGAAAAAAAGATAAAAACTGCATAAACTACACACTAAATATCACTGGTCCTTTGGAAAGCTGTCTGTTGCTTATTAGCATTATGAATTAAAAGTCTAATGGATTTTTGTGCTCATCATAAACTGGTCTGTCACATCAAATACAGTAATTTTTAAAATTGCTTTACTGTCAAGGTGGCTATGTGTCATCAAGAGAAAGGAAAATATAATCTGAGCCCCTATATACTAATTAAACCGGATTAATGCTTTTTCTAGAACCAATATAATCAAGTATTAATCACTGGGGAAGCTACAAGTCCCTGGAGTAACCTTCTTGGAGTCGGTCCACAAAAGTTGTGTTGAGTATATCAAAAATCAACAGGACATGAATGAAAGAGAGGAAAAAAAACTTTAACTGCAAAACAAATATTTTGTTATGCTGTTTGACCTAATTGCATACCTGGAATGTATGACCTCAGGAGATACAGATGCTGCTACTGGATCTGACTTAATTTCAGCAATGCGAGGCTCGCTCCTCTAGCATCCAGCAGGATCCTCAAAGAATGATTCAGTGCTCTTGCAAGCTTAGCATGGAGCAGCTACAAAACAATGAAAAAGGGTAGGAAAAGAATGTGTCTAAGGTGATCTCTAATTCCTTGGCAACTGAATAAAGGCTGCTCATTAGGAATCTCTTAGCTGGGTGTCAGTACAGGCATACAAATATCAAAGAGAAAAACAATTTTGTTTTGAGTATTTGAAAAAACCCAGAGAAACTGGTATTAGGTAAAGGTAACGGGGAACTAATGGATCAGAGATAATTCAAAGCCTTACTTACAGTATTGTCCAGTTATGGGTAAGACTGTGACAATCTGCCTTTTCCTTGTCAAAGGCACTTCTGCAAGCTTTGTGAGATTTAAGGGGCAAAAAAAACTGATCAGGAAGACTGTGTTGAACTGCATCCCAGTGGCCTGAGGACTCCCTACATTCTAGGCTCTTAGAGACTTTAATACTTACTGTATTAAAGAAAAATAAGTATATGCTCCCCTGGACACAGGGATAAGAATTTGTTTTTGAAACCATTGAATTACATTATTCATTAAGCTGGCTTGTCTGGTTGTCACAGACCTGAATTAAACCTCCACGACTGTGAAATCCTGGACAAATATTCTTTAGAAACAACTCAATCCCTCTTCAGGGTCTTCAACTGGGTGGAAACATAATCAGTGCTTGTACACCTCTTCCAATCTATCTTTGAGTTTTGATTTGGTTTACAGTCACTAAGTGGCTAGATGGTCATATGGAGAATTTGTGAGCAAGTGTGTGGGGAAGTTTTTGATTCAAAATTGGAATCATCTTTTACTTAGAATGCTAAGGGTTGGAGACTATATTGCCTGAATTTATCTCAAATTCTGCTGATTTTGGTTTGTCTCAATTTTTTCCTTTGATTATTTCAACTCTTAATATGGAAAATTCTGCAGCATTTCTATCGGCTGTTTATAATGTTGGCTACTGAATTCTATATTAACCTTACCTTAATCTTCTGGGCTTCATTATAATACAAATAATTAAAAAACCAAAACTTAAGTATTTGAACTGCATAGTATCTCCTGTCTTCTCCTCTCCCAGGCCTGAAAGCATTAGGAAGGTTCTCAGGAGAAAATTTTAACACCTCAATGGCTCCAACTCAGAGATACACTCCTAATTTCTGTTAGTTAAGCAGAATGCCTGAGCTGGCCATGTGACTTAATCTGTGTCACAGAGGCAAACACTAACACATCATTCATAATAAGCTGCTCTCCATGGGTGAGAGAGCTATGGGCAAACCTGGAAGGTTTTACATGTATGAGTAGCCCTTGTCTTCTCTTTTTCTGACATTAATGACTTGGGTCTTACACCTTGAGCTTTACAAGTACTGGTGATAGGCCCTTGCAGATATAAGTTGTTTCAAATGAGCAGAATTGGAGTTTCATGCTACGTGACTAATTAGTGTAAGCAAATCTTGTCTCCTAGCAACCTAGATCTGATGATGAACACCTGCCAGCCCAGATGGTTTGGGGAGGAATTTTCTAGTTTAAAAGAATAAAGTACTGTTGCTGAACTGCTTCAAACTATTATTCAACAGGAAAATTGAAGGAAGTCTGAGAAGTGATTATGGTGAAATCTTAACAAATAAGAATGTCCAAAATTGTCATGCTCAATTGTCATCACTTGTTGTAGTATGGCTTTTAAATAATGCATGGCTGTTACATTTTATTCTGTCTATGTGTGCTAAAAATAGTATTGAACAGGCATAAACTTGGGAATACTGCAAAACTAATAAGATCTGCAAAGTTACAAAATTGTTTCCTTATTATAAGATTTTATGGTATTAATTGCAGTCTATAGTTCTAAAAAACCTGTATGTACAAACTTTAGAGGAGATTATTATAGGAGATTTTTGTAAAATTTCAAATAAACATTTCAACTATATAAAGTCTTAAATATAAATTAACTGGGATTTTAGAACTTATGGTAATAGTTCAGAATAGGTATGTGGAAAATTCCAAAACATATCTGTGTGCTTAGAGATATTGTTGCACAACTTCATAACTTACAGATTAACTTTGGATCTCACTAATATAAAATATACCAATATTTCAGCCACCAAACTTAAACATTTTGATATTTTTTGTTATATAGAATTTTTTAAAGAAGAACTTGTCTGAAGTTCTTTCATCAATTGTTTATTAAACTTTGAAGAGATTATGAAATCTCTGGGAAGAGAGCAATGTTATTAGTTTCAGTGAAAACTCTGTATCATAGTTCCTTTTGCATTTAAAAATCAAGCACCAAATTTGTCTCAAATTAAGAGATTGACTTTTCCATCACTACATATTTTATTTCAGCTTTATTATTATACCTAAAAACTTGAATACTTAGTAACATTGAGATGAAGGAAATTTTTGTCTTAGATGTATATATGATATTAATTAGTTAATATTGCTGCTTAATTTTAGTGGTGATAAGGCAGACTGATGATAAAAATGTTCAGGGTTAAAAAATCCCAACCATTTTTTAATTATTGTACCACTTCCCTGTGTATCTTCCCTTCTTTTTGTAAAACCATTCATTATGAAACATGAAGAATTTACTTTAAAAGACTGGTTTATTATGAAGTCCCAGAAACAATTTTGGCAGGCATTGCATATGCTAATATATTCCCCAACTGGAATATATCAGTTCTAGGTTTCCATGAGTCAGACGAGAAAAAAACAATGTTTCAGGTTTTGTTTCCAATTTTGACTTTACAGCATTGACAGTAGAGCAATGTTTTTTCTCAGTAATCTAAAAAGAGATCCCTGAGACAGTATGTAAGGTGCACAAATGCATATACATCTTTTTCTATTGCCTTTCCCTAATGGAATCAACTTTATTATACGTCAGAACTAAAATTAGGGTATTTTACCAGTTGCTTATCATTCGCTGCAGACCTAGAATACAATTTAATCTCTTAACACATTGCAGAGTTGTTTAGACCCCTCAGCTGAGAGAGAAAAAATAGATAATATCATTGGCTACTAGGACTGGAAGAACAATATCTTTGTATTATACAGCAAACTCCCTATTTTCCCCCAAATACCAGCAAACCAGAATGCAAAATAAAGGGCTATACTGACAAGAAAGTGTACAGCGGAAGCTGGGATATGTCAAGCTGCAAGAATAGCTCAAAGCATTTCTATCTGAACATACAATGTATATTTTGGTTAAATTGAAGAGAAACTAGCCGACCTTCATTCATCAGCTTCTTAAGCTACCATACCACAACTTACACTACAGGATTTTGCTTAGAAATTTTTCCTCTCTGTTTTTTATCTTTTGCTCTTATTTTTATTTATAAGAGAGAAAAGGAACAGAACGATATAATTTTAAACTATTTTATTTTGTCCTCTCTGTTTTCACAAAAATAGCAGGTGTGATCCTATGATACAAAAGTGGTAAGTATAAATTCAAGCCCCATCTGAGGAACCATTTTTCTCATTAAAGAAAAAGTCAAGAAATTTGATTGTTCTGTAACACACATTCTTGTTCTTTCTTAAAATAAGATAAATTTAGAAAATAGTGCATGTGACTTCTTACTAATCATGTTGAGAGCAAACTCACAATAATGAACAAATTGCAAAAGTTGCTAAGTCAATTCAGTGAGTAACATCAGATAATTTTAAAAAGCATTGAGGCCTCAATACTAAAGGCTGGATTAAAACCAAGATAGCGTTATACTTTTAAAGATCCTGAACAGGAGATGACAGGGAGGTCTGGTTTCCCACTTCCACACTGGACGTCTTGCTACATACTATTTACCTCATTCATAGACTTTGATGACAAAGTTTTCTCAGGTTTCATTTAAATTTTGACCTGAAGTACATGGGACAAAATAGATGATTTCATCAAAACCAAACCTGACAGACATTTCAAAAGGAATGTGATGCAAATAACACAAATTGTCATTCAAGGGTTTTTTCAAACCAAAGTCCACGGAAACCAAAAACCCATTAGATACGCATACAGGTGTATGTGGGGTGTGTATATGTGTGTAAAGATTTAAAACAAAACAAAAGGAAATTAAGATTAAGAGAAGAATATCCAGGATAAACCAGTATATTTTGAATGTCAGATGGCATTGTTTAGGCAGATAATGTGACTGCTTGCTGAGGTTTCTGAGCAGCTCTCCATACCTAATCTATTTTCAAGTTCTGTATCAGGTTAAAAACTGAGCTAGAATATGAATTTTCTCCTGAGTGGAATGGATTGGTACATGAATTCCATTTTAATATTGTATGGGAATTCTTGTATAAATGACTAAATATATGTGAATAGGTAAATATGTGTGTGAACTTACAATGAGTCAGGTCTGCCAACATTGCCACTGAAAGGTCATGACACTTGCAGTTCAGTACAGCAGAGTTTAGATATCTTCCTCCCGGATGGTATATAGACACCACTGTAATCCTGAGTAGTAACATAAGAATCAGGAATTATTCTTTTAGGAAATTAGACTGTAATTAATGAATTTGGGTAAATCAGCAGATTTTTTTTTCTTCCACTGAAAGAACTTTTTAAGGTATATTTTTCTTTTCTTCTTGACTCTAACATGTGTGAAGATTTTTGTTTGCTATTCATCTCAGCAGTTGCTCAGTACTTCCATCTACTCCCTGTTCCAAGAACTGACAGCTGCCTCAGCTGATCATCAGGTCTGCTTACAACTTCTCCTCAGAAGTTGTTTCTCTTTCATTGCAGTGCCATGATATATTCAAATGTCTACTCTCGTAGATAAACTGAGAAAACAAATGAAATTTAAAAAATTACAAACACCTGAATGCTTTCAGAGCTACATTTAATTTCTACGGTCCTGGCTGGTCTGGTTGGGCATTGTTAATGTTATAAATAGAGGCAGCAAGGCAATTTGAAGTAGATGAATTGCACTCCGGTAAACTGTATGAGAAGTAAAGGTATGCTTCTACTGCCCTTATGGGGAAATGATGAACCATTGAACGTAAATCCTCATCCTCCAGAACAGAATGATTCTTACTGTAAGAGTAAGAATTCATACTGATGAGTCAGTCTAAAAATCACTGAAATAATTTCATTCTTTATCTAGTTCCTTCTTTCTTGAAAGTAGTTCTTTTGTAAACTTGGAGTGTCAATTCTAGAAGATTGCATCAGAAATTTTATTTAATGCTTTCTGTGTCATATGTTTCATCCTTCAATTAAGCCGCAATACACTAAATATGAAAAATAAGGCCTATTTCTGTTTCAGTCAACACATTCTATGTTCTCTCATATGAGGTCATAGAAGAAAATTCTGGTTTAACAGCATCAAAATAAAGCATAGCCTGCCTAGGACATTTCAAAAAGAAGTTCCAATAACCTAATATAATTTCTTTCATTTTATTTGAAACTAAGTTTACTAATAGGACGAAAAACCTAAAAAAAAAATACAT
This sequence comes from Sterrhoptilus dennistouni, assembly GCA_013397095.1. Lineage (NCBI taxonomy): Eukaryota > Metazoa > Chordata > Aves > Passeriformes > Zosteropidae > Sterrhoptilus > Sterrhoptilus dennistouni. The sequence continues at coordinate 1,146,436 of VWZU01006408.1, forward strand.
CTGTGAAGAAATTCAGTGTTCAATACTAGAAATTGGTGTACAACCATATTAGTCAAAAAATCTATGCAACTGTTATCTTTTTGCTCTAAATATTCAGCATGATTTACCAGAGACATTTGTAGGAACAAATTCCCTCTTTTCAAGTTTATTAGAAGTTGTTACTGTGCAATGAAAGCTGAAAGGTATGGCCACAAGTTGCATTATAATGACTTCTTTCTAGCTTAGTCTCCTTGCCCCCTATAGGAGGATCACGTTATGTCCAGGATCAACCTCAGTTCTCAATATTAAAGACTGTATGGTGAGCAATCCAAAATCTCTTAGGAGCATTCTTTGGTATTATAAATTAATCATTTAGACAAGTTCCAAGTTTTTTTAATATGAATTTTACACAGAAATTAAAGAAATGGTGTTTATTGGCATGAATGCTATGGAAATCAAAGTTAAATTACTTTTAACATTTGTTCTGAAGGTATTTGGTCTCTCATCTTATCAGGGATCAGAAATACTTCACAGAATCACAGAGTATCAGCTTTAAAGGTACCTCAAGGATCACCATCTGGCAGATGAGCTTGCAAAGCTGCTCTCTATCATTTACCAACAATCTTGGCTCACTGGTGAGGTTCCGGATGACTGGAAGCTGCCAATGTGACTCCCATTCACAAAAAGGGTGGAAAGTAGGATCCTGGTAATTATAGGCCAGTTAGCCTGACCTCAGTACCTGGTAAGGTCATGGAACATTTTATATTGAATGTCATTACACAGCACTTACAGGATGGCCTGGGTATCAGACCCAGCCAGCATGGGTTTAGGAGAGGTAGATCGCCTTTGATCAACCTGGTCTCCCTTTATGACCAGGCGACCTGCCTGGTGGATGCAGGAAGGGCTGTGGATGTTGTCTATTTGAATTCCAGCAAGGCCTTTGACACTTTCTCCCACACATACTCCTGGATAAGCTGGCAGCCCAGGGCTTGGACAGGAGCATTCTTTGCTGGGTTAGGAACTGGCTGGATGGCTGGGCCCAGAGAGTGGTGGTGAATGGTGCTGTATCCAGCTGGGGACAGTCACCATTGGCGTCCCTCAGGGGAGTGTGCTAGGGCCAGCTCTGTTCAATATTTTCATTGATGACATGGGTGAATGACATTTCATTAGTAAATTTGCAGATGACACTAAGCTGGGAGTGTGTGTCGATCTGTTGGAAGATAGGAGGGCTCTGCAGAGAGATCTGGGATGGTTGGATGGATGGGCAGAATCTAACAAGATGAAGTTTAATAAGTCCAAGTGCCAAGTCCTGCATTTTGGCCACAATAACCCCCTGCAGCCCTACAGGCTGGAGACAGTGTGGCTGGACAGTGCCCAGGAGGAAAGAGACCTGGGGGTTCTGGTGACAGCAGCTGAACATGAGCCAGCTGCGCCCTGATGGCCAAGAAGGCCAATGGCATCCTGCCCTGGATCAAGAATGGTGTGGCCAGAAGGAGCAGGGACGTCATTCTTCCCCTATACTCAGCACTGGTGAGGGCAAGTGCTGTATCCAGTTCTGGGCCCTCAGTTTAGGAAGGACGTTGAGACACTTGAGCACGTCCAGAGGAGGCAACAAGGCTGGTGAAGGGCTTGGAACACAAACCCTGGAGGAACAACGGAGGGAGCTGGGATTGTTTAGCCTGGAGAAAAGAAGACTCAGAGGTGACCTTATCACTCTCTACAAACTCCCTGAAAGGTGACTGTAGCCAGGTGGGGGTTGATCTCTTTCTCCAGGCATCAACTGACAGAAGGAGAGGACACAGTCTTAAGCTGCACCAAGGGATATAGAGATTGGATATTAGGAAAATGTTTTTTACAGAAAGAGTGATAAAGTACTGGAATGGTCTGCATGGGATGGGGTAGAGTCGCCATCCCTGGATATGTTTGAAAAAAGACTGGATGTGGCACTCAGTGCCATGGTTTATTTGAGGTGTTAGGGCTGGGTTGGACTGGATGATCTCAAGGGTCTCCTCCAACCAAGTGATTCTGTGATTCCATGATTCTGTAATCAATCCAGTGAGAGCAGAACATAATTATTGGACAGATACACTCATAGCAACAAGACAAGAAAAGTTCATCATAAATATATTCACTATAACGTGCTAGTTAATTTATCCACTCTGCTATGAAGATATGAAAGCTTTCTGAGGCTTTTTAAACATATGAATAGAGCAATAACTTTGACAAGGAATAGAGAATGAAATTTTATGGATATGTTGTCTAACTCTGTAAATGAGGCCAACAAATCAAATAGAACAAAATAAAAATGATAGAAATTCAAATTCACTAGTTGTTCCAATTATTGTGTGTTGGTTTGCTTGTTTGTGCTTTGCCTAATGTGCCAGTCCCTTCTGAGAGATAGAAACAGAGTTACTTTTCAAAAGAATCAAATTAAAATATAAATTACAAGTACTCTCTCTGAATCTTGATTGAATGTGGATTGAAAGAGATGTCAGGAAACGCTCAGAGGAAGGTTACAAGGCAAGGCTCTGAAAATCAAGACTGTTGATTGGGTGAAATTCAAAGACATTGAAATTGTAATTTGAAGGACAAAATCTACATTTAGTCTCATATGCATATCTATACTCTGAGTTTCTTTGCTCTGCAACTAAATAAAAATGCTGTGAAAGTACTGACTTCGCAGGTCTTACAGTGGTCCCATTACTGGTAGAACTGGAAATCCAAAGTTACTGGAGCTTTTATTTCTTGTAAGATTTTTCAGGGAGGAAAAATTCTGACAGCTGTTAAAAGCTTTCAGCTGATATTCTGTAGCCACAAAGTAATGAAAGGATAAAATCATCTTTCTCTCCTTCCTCTTCACACTTTCTCAATATGAGGGTGGTACCCTGAATGACTGCTGTCTGTGAGATATAGATTTCTAAATAGTCTTCCTGGATTAGTATCTGTATATCGCTTGTAAATATCCAAACACAGTGTAGGTCTCCTGCATAAAGCAATGTCAGAGCTCCTCAAAAGAGGTGGACAGAAATGCCTTGGCTGTTTGGATTCAATTTGTATTCACTGTTGAGGTACAAGTGAAATTTTTCTTCTTCATTCTCACTGATTACAGATGGATGCATACTGCAGTCTCAGGACATCTGTCTAAGCTTGTAACTCCAAGTCTAATGATATCTGTTGGCTTAGACACCCTTCAATGATTTATTTTGGTCCTGCTTCAGTGTGACTGCTGAACAAAGTCTGGATCTGAGAAATATTACAACGTAGCAGGATGCTACATTTTTTTCAGTGGACTATATTCAAAATCAGTGTAGGCTGTACAGATCAATTAATCATATTTGTTCTAGACCAGAGCTTCTAAGCATAGTCAGGCTTTATATATTAACTGCAAGAAACAAGTTTTGAAATATTACACTAAAAATCCATTGGCAGCAGTGAATTACTGTATTCTTCATGCTGTTACATAATCTACTATAAGAACAAAGAGTGCTTAAAACGTTAATGGGGAGTCCAGAAGTCCTGCAACCAAGGAAGAAAAATGGAATATTATGATATTTTTAATAGTAAATAAATGGGAGGAGAGAATCCAGTTTGCAAACACAAACCCGCCATTCAGACTTTACATATGAAATGATCTAAACATGCACTTACTGATCTGATTTCCAGTCATCATCCATAAGTCAATACAATTTAGAAAAGTGTATTTTTTTCTATCCTAAACAACGTCCAAAGTATTTATACATAAGCAGTGTATGTGTAACTATTCCACAGGAACTAAAGCCAAATTCCAAACTCTGGTACCCAGTCAGCAAACAAAACGTGATGCAGAAGTTACCCACGCAATCCACGATTGAAAAAGGTTAGTGACCAAAACTTTGGATTCTGTGCTCATTATTGATGTGAAAGAAACAGAAACCTGTAAAAGCTATCTAAAAATAAATTGGACCTTGATTGAAGTTAGCACTGCTACATCATTCTCTCCTGCATAATTACAGGAGAGACTGCATTCCTTAACTTGGTTCTTCTCACAGGATTGTTCCTACTTCTCCATCTTGCAAGCAAAATAAATGTACTTAAAGATTTTTTATTCTACCCTGACACATCCATTATTTTTTCAAATTGTGACAAAACCACTTTCAAACTACCCAAGGATACACCATAAAAAGTGTTATTGTCTTTTTAATTGAAACACATAGTTGATAATACAGTATGATTGTAAATGGAAAATTATTGAGAAAATGTAATATTACATTTAATGTTCTAATAAAAAAAATAGTGGAAGCTAGTAAAAAAATCATAATATTAATCAGAAAATCAGCTTCTAGGAACTTGGGTACTGTTTTATTACACATTTTATTGTTTGGGGTTTTTTTATTTTGAGTATGTTTTCCTCTGCATCTTTTCTGCGTCTTTCTGGCTCAGTTCTAGAAGGTGTCCTCAAAATTTAATGAAAATCAAAATTATAATACTGCAGCTGCTTCCATTCAAAATACTTATTATAACAGATTTTCTGAATTATCCAGAGATATATCTCATAAACATTTCTTAAATAAGCAGCTCCAAGCTTTGTTTTTCTGTGAAGTGTTGGGGACCATCACCATTGAAACAATAAAAGATAAAGTGAAAAGAGCATCGATGATGTCAATGGCAAGTCAGACTGAGCCCTGAAGTAGGTTTGTCTTGAACTGCAGAAATTAGAGTATTCCAGGCCTACTCTTATAAAACAATTATAATACTAGTATAGCTTTGGAATTTGGAAATAGAGCATATTGGGGACATTTGTGCACTAAGAATGATGATTATAAAATGCAAGGTATAATTTTCAGTCTGTAAATAAATATATGTGGCTTAATAAATCAAATTAAAACTCAAGTAATTCAATGCCACTGAGGTCAAGACAAGGCTAGGATGAGATGCAGCTAGTTACTAACAGATAAGTTGTGACAAGGCAGAGATAGTACAGCAGTCTGTAGGTCAAGATCAGTAGGTCTATAACCAGGTTATACCTGAGCTGGAGCCTACAACATTTCAGGTATGCCCCAGGCTGAGGTTAAATAAAGTTCCTGGGATGAGTGGTTGGGTCGAGGCTCCAGGTGAGTCTGGTCAGGGCCCTGAGAGAAATACTGGTGAAAGAAAAACTTCAGGTTATTAAATTCTTTTATGGTGGAGATATATTTAAAAAGGGGGTTGTTGCATGAGAAGCAAAGCTGGATGAAGAACTGGAGTAGAACAAAGAGAAAACCTAGGTGATAATCTATTTTTTGTCCAGTAGGACAGATCTGAGGTATTCAGAAGATAAAACATCAGTAGAGAGATGTCAAACTTTATTTGGTCTTTCCTTGTGAGTAAGAGTTAGACTGTTCTTTCAGCTGGGAAAGAAATGAGGCAAAAAGATAAACAGAAATGTAATTTGCACACTGTCTGAGAATATATATTTGGGAAAAATTAATAAAAGCTCCTTGTTCCTCACCTTTTCTATTTGAAAGGTGATGCAATGGTAAGTGCATCCCTCAGAAGTGTATGGCTTAGCTACTAATTTAGTCAAACACACAGGTCATATTTCAAGAAGAAATACTGATAGGACAGGGTCAAAGCTGAAATGAAATTATTTGCTATGTGCAAAACCAATACTGTTAAGGAATTTACCAAAATAAATTAAGAAAACCTTAGGAAGGTAGAGCTGCCAACCATTTAGGCAATATGATAATTCTGGTACTTTTTCCATAGGTTTCATGGGGCAGTAGGAGCGGCCCTCTGGGAAGCCCTCCTTTAAAGGGCAGCAAATCCAGAATTGCTGCTGGCATTTTCTTCTGGGTTTTGCTGCCCATACTTCCTTGCATATTTTTCTTCTGTAGAACAAGGTAATACAAGTTTTTGTCAAAACCAGATAAAGCAGTGATGTTAGGATATTATTCCAATGAGGCTGTAGTATGTTATAGCTAGAAATTTCAAGATGTTGAAAGAATAGCAGGCAGTGGGAAGAATACCAGTTTTAAAACAGTGTTTATTTTCAAGAGCATATTTCAGCTTCTAAATTCTTTCAAGTTATTTTCAAATAAAAGCAACTTATTGTGCCAAATTTTATAGCAGAATTGGTACATTTCCTTGTTAACTCACTTCAGTCCAGATGATAGGCTTGCTTTGACAGGATTTTAATTAGTTTCCATATGTGAACTTTTTGTACCATGTGGGTCTGAAATTTTATTTGTGTATGGAAAAAACCCAAACAATTCAAGGAATTACAATTATTTGCCTGCATCAGTTCTTACAATCCAAAACCAGATAGCTTTGACAGGTTTATTATTCTTTGTGGAGGGGTATGGTTGATACATGTATATATATATATATATATATATAAATATATCTATATAAATAAATGTTATTTATATTTAACAATATAA
>VWZU01006408.1:1152849-1210610 GCA_013397095.1 Sterrhoptilus dennistouni
TATATATATATTTTTTATTTTTTTTTTTTTTATGTTTTTTTTTATGTTTTTTTACTGTTGTTCTCATTCCACAATGTTTGGGTAGACATTTTGCTCTCTGACTAACTATATTAGAAGAAGAAACAAAGATAGACAGGAGGTCAACTGAAGGATTTTCAGCTGTTAAACTCAATTATAAGCAATGACTGAAATGAATTTTAAAATGCCTTTCCTTGAAGGGTGAATGTACTCTACTCTCCAATATCTGATATGACAATGCTTGCAGGCACTTTCTGAGATCAAATAAGCTCTGCTTATTATTTTATTTGTTCAGGGAGGAGTAGGGCTTGTATTGTTTTGGGTTTTTCTTTTGCATCAGTTTCCTTCAGTTTTCATGGGGGCACTGAAAAACTACTGTCAAGTGTACCATAATTTCCTGTGTTCCCAAGAAGAGCTATTAATCTGACAGAAGCAATTAATTTACAATACACAAAGCATAAAAAATGTTTTATTCAAAGTTGCAACAATTTAAAACAGCAAAATGAAATGTCAGAGGACAATTTGGTATAAATTACAGGGGAGGAAGCCCAACTCCTATTCACAAGAGAAAATGATTGATGACTTTTTTTTAAACCCATAAAATTCAAGTAAAAGAAAGATATTTTCACTTTCAGGTCCTTTCTCTTATTCACTGTATAATTGCTGACAAATTTCCAGTTGTATAATTATCTGCTCCGCAGAATTTCTAGGTTTGTAGACTTTTTTTATGTAATCTGAATAAAAATATTTGCATCTCACTACTGAATCCATAATTAAAAGTCTTTAGAATAAATTCTAAAAGTGGTGTTTACTACCTACGATTAAAACTAAATGTATTGTTGGTAAGGATTTTTAATTTATTTTAAAATTTTTTTTAATTCACAAAATGGTGTTCCTTTCTCTCTGGAATTTTTCACTTGCAACAAAAATAATTTTAAAACTTAGAACCTGGTAGAGGAAACCACTTATCCACATGCCTAAATTAGTCACAAATTGCAATAGCATTAACATGTTAATAGATTTTATCTTGGAAACAACAATTAGACTACCTGGCCTGGAACTTTGTATGACAGAACTGGAAAATTACACTTTTTCCTTTAAAAAGTCCTGTAACTTGTCTTTGACTAAAAACAGGTCTTCCAGAAACCTGATCTTGACTTCGTAACTTCAGGTTGTGGCGTATTCATCAGTTGAGTGTTTTTACCCATAAATATTGCATGAAGGTAATCTTTGATTTATGGGATTTAAATATATATTAAAAATTAAGAACTTATTTTCTCCAAAGAAAAAATATTTTTGCACATCAAAATCTTGCACATGGGCATTTCTGAGGGATCTAGATCATTCTAACATTCGACTTTGTTCTTGTTCCTGCAGATGGCTAAAAACCTACTCATGTGAGTGTGGGCAAAATAGATTGTAAACTACAGTGATTTCAGGAGAAGACTAATTTTATAAGGCAAACTTAACTAAACCGATAGCACTCTACTTTGTAATATTAACATAAATCTGATGGAGGCTTTCCCATCATTCTTTAATACCATGAAGATTTTTAAATGCATTTTGTATGTATGCTAGTGAACAATTTTATGGATTCGGTTGTGGGTATGGGTTTTTTGCAGGGGCAGACATAACCCTCCACTTTTTTGTTTGGTTGGGGTTTTTTTGTTGTTGTTTCCCTGGAAGAGAAGGAAAAGAAGTTTGACAAGAGCACCAGTGTTCTGGTCCTTTTCCAAGTAAATTTGACAAGTCTTTTTTAACAGATGTCAGCCTTGCCCTCAGTCTGTTGAAACTTTCTGTCAAATCTTATCGTTAGTTTTAATGACAGTGGTACAAAGTCCTTAGGAAGAGAGATTTTACCCCTGTGGTCATACAATTCAGTGACAATAAGAAGGGCAAAAGTCAATACAAAGGCTCACATGCCTGGGAACCCCAGCATGCAGGTTTGATATTTATTGCCCAATTCTCTCCTAGGATTTTTTTTTCACTTTTGCTATTATGATTGTAAAATTCTTATCCCCCCCAAGGTTCCTATTTCACTAGCTTTTGGGCAATATGGCTAAGAAGAAAAATATTACCCCAGAGATTCTCTGAAGCCATAAACCAGAGAGTGTTCAAACTGCCAGAATATCCCACTTGCCTCACTGAAGGTGTTTCAAAAGCATGGAGAGCTTTGATTTTATCTTGCAAATACACGTAACACAAGACAAGGAAAGGTAGGAATTAATCTCTGGGGTTTTGTCTTTTTTATTTCCAAAACTCGGAATAGGAAACAAAGGTTCAGTAATTAGTATGAGATAAAAAGAAGCAAATGAGCCCTCATTAGAATCAAACCCAGACATCTGCCTCCCTTTTTGTCCAAGTGGCAAGATGGAACCTCACTCATTCCCTCCATGGCATGGAACATGGGTTGGTGGTTACACTGATGTCTAAAAAAATATTTGAACTAGTAAATTGGCTTCTGTTTTTACCCTAAATATTTGGGGGTGAGGAGAGGGATTTGAGGATGTTGTTTACCATTACAAGGTGGCTTTTTTTCCTAAAGGGGGCATTCTGGATCTTCCAGACAAGATGATCCTCCCACACACACTGTTTTTTTTTTTTTGAAGACCTGTTTATTTAACCTAACAGAAATATATCATTTCATCAGAAAAACTACTAGAAAACACTTAATTATTTCAAGTAAAAAAATCTCTTTTGCATTTTATTCAATAAACTCCACTGTGATCCTGCAAAATGTTGTTTAAGCAGCAGTCCTCTTGCCACTTCTTTTCTGCTCCTTCCATTTAATTAATCAATTCTTGCTTGTACTTCTGTATCTGCTGGTGGGGATCTAAGATGAAAGAAAATACGTCAAAATGGTGAAAGAAACCCCTACAAACCAATCAAAAATAACCACTATCAACCAATCAAAAAAGAAAACCCTATCCAAAACTCCCACTCCCTGCAGCTGGAAAACAGAAAGGTTAGCAAATCCTTTTGGGCTGAAAATCCAATTTTTTGTCCAAGGGATACAAATTCATTTACCAGTTTCAGTAGAGACGTGTTTTGCTATGACACCTTTCCATTCTCCTTCCTCAGTGTGCAGCTTGCATTCTGCCTTTCCTCACCTGGTTGGCAGAGTTTCTGCCAGGAGCCGTGGCTGGTGAAGAAAACAGCTAAAAGACAGTGGCATTGCCTGACCAGTTTTATATGGTGATGAATTTCCTCACACGGCAAAATTTCTCAAGCAATTCTCCCACTGCTTCATTTTCACATTCTTCCACAAAAGCAGCATGAGGTGAACTGATGGCCTGGAAACAGAAACTGCATTCTTTGTGTGGATACACTTTAGGATCAATAGAAAGGACCACATGAGTCAGCCTGTAGCTGTTGAACTTAAGTTCTTTAGATAACTTCTTCTGCTTCCTGATATAGTAGGAAAAAACCACCTTGCTTTTATGACAGCTTTGAAGGTAATGGCCTCCAGTTCAAGAGGATTGTGAAGCACTGGGAAACAGTAAAGCATAAACTGCTAGCAAGATCACTGCTAATACAGTCTATTGGGCAATATCTACTGAAAAGAATTGTTAGATGTCTTTCTTGTAAATTTATGTAAATCAAAATATGCATATTAGTATAAATATTACTAATAAAAAAGGCTAAATAATTTAGGCATCCTTTTATTAGAATTTTATAATAGAAAAAAAATCATATCTTTCCTCACAAAATACTACTACTTTTTCTCCTTTTACTCAACATTTAAAAGGCTTTGCCAAGACAATAAAAATGGCTTTACATTTTTGATATTTTTTTATATTTCAGATTTTATTTCATGTATTGTAGAGCTTTTGTTTTGCTTTTCAAAATGGCAACAATTTTCTCTAGCAAATTAAGCCACTCTGGGTGTTTTATTTTCTTCAGTGTATCTGTGTAAATCTCTACCACCATGTGCATCAACTTTGTTCATAAATAGAACAAAAGATGAAGAGGTTCTTGTTTGCTTCCTTGTTCTTGTGGTGGTCTTTTTTTTTATTATTATTTGGGGTTTTTTTTGTTTTCGTATGGAACTGCTTGCTGCATAACTACAGGCCATTCTAGCTTAAAAAAAAATTATAAATTCTTGTCTTTAGAAGTTCGTTAAGAAGACCCAGGCTTCACAAATGGTTCCTGTCTTACAGATGAAGTGAACCCAACTACCATATGCAAGCTCTGCCATTGTGTGATTGCATTCTGTCTTTTCTCTCTTCTGAGTGTATGAATTGAGAAAGAAGGGAGAAGCACACAAGGCTGTATGAAAGAGGAAAACTAGATTACCAGCCTTTTCAGCCATCAATGTACTTCCTTAAATGCTCTAGGAAGTTAATGTGAGGGTACATGAAGCTGTAGAATGTAAGAATGTAAGAATAATTTCAGTGTAGCAATTCCATTGGTAAGGCATGTGATCCTCTGAAATCTTCCTTACTTTTGATGGTTCTGGGTAAGAGAAGTTAAAAACAAAACCAAACACAAAACCAGCAACTAGCAATTTATTTAAGAGTATTAGGCACTATTTTTTAAGCCAAAAAATCAGAATGATTGGTGAACGGCTTTGACTGAAGATTGGAAAAGATGGTTTCACTCTCCATTCCTGATTAGGCTTGACAATCTTCTGTAGCATGAGAAAGTGATCCAGATATTCTGAAATTATGAGCACTCATGAGAAATGTAAAACCATAGCAATCTATGTAATTCTGCTAGTGAAGAACTCTATTCTGTATGGGAAAGTCATTCTTACACCTTCAATGAATAATAAATAGATGCATTTTTGAATTTTTTTCAATATATTAAGAAAAATATGAATCATTAAAAAATAACAACCTTTATATATTCTGCAGTATATCATAGCTTTGAAGTAATTTTTTACTTAAAATGTGGAATTATTAATAGTATTTTTAAATACTTTTGGCATACTTGATTTTTCTAACACAAAATGATCATTTAACAATATTGCAACTACATCAGCTTTCTGTCTCTAGTATTACAGTATATATATAAAAATTATAAGTACCTGTTCTAATATTATAAAATTATATATAAAAATATATTAATATTCCATGAAGCTATTTTAATTATATAAAATAGACATATTTTGTACATGTATTATTTTATATAATTTAATTAAAATTATAATTTATTTAATTAAAGATTACATATTTTATACTTGTATATTTATACATGTATTGTATTTATTATAAATATTTATTTAAATGTATGTTATTAAAATTATGTATTTATAACTAAAATTATAAATATTGCAACTTCGCAGTCTTTTTTTTGACCTATTTATTTCAGTATCCTCTGTTGTAGACATCAGAATATTATAATTCATACTCTAAATAATGTTGTGCTTCCATTTACAAAACAAGCAAACTTTGAAGTCAGAAGTATCAGAACCCTGACTGCTAAAAATGGTAGATGTCTGATTTAGGAATTACCTTGCTTTTCCCTAAATGAGAAGTTATTGTCTCAGTTGGAGGCTAGATGTTCTCTTTTCTGATGCTTGTGAAGTGCATTCCACTCTCATTTATTTAAGAAATGCCCTTCAGAACTAGAAGACATTATTTATAGTGCTGCTGTTGCTCTGTTTGGTTGGGGGGGAGTGTTTGTTTGTTTGTTTGTTTGTTTGTTTCTTTGTTTGTTTGTTTTCCTTGTTGTTGTTTGGTTTGATTTGTGGGCATTTTTTGGTGGTTTGGTTTGGTTTTCTTGAATAAAAAAGACTTGTGGTTAGAAGGATATCAAGGGATAGAAGAAACAGTCAAACTGATTCTGTGTATTTCATTTCCAGTACCCAAAGAAAACCCAGTAGAGGGCATGTTGATTTAAATCATCTTGCTGCCTATCATTGTTTATTGAGGACTTGGCAACCTACAGACAAAAAATATTGTGCAACTAATTCTCATTGCTCCACTGATATTTTTTCTTCATAATACATACATGTATACATATAAAGCAGGAATAAAAGGCAGATGAGCAAGGTTTCTCTACTCATTTCAATGCAGAAGGAAAATATGCACCTGGAAACAAAGTGTTGGCAGGCAGGAATTATGGGGTTTGCATTCAATAAAACAATAGGCTCCTTAAGCTTATTCCTCAAAGCTGGATCAGCACTCCAGTTGTGATTTCAACAAAATTTCTGGATAGCAGCTAAAAATAACCTTCTGCAAATGAAAAATACAGATTTAGACTTTTCAGAAATGAATAACTGCATTTTTTAATGAGGATCGGATAATAGATAGTGCATTTTGACAAGTAATTTAGGCCATTGTTTTTGCTCCCAAATCGTGATTGGTCCCTGGACGTCCATCCTGCAAATTCATATATCATTTAATTTTCTTTGGCAATTAATTGTGTGCTTCCCTTTGAGACAAAACCCAGATGCAACCTGTGGCATAGCATGCTTCTGGGACCACAGACTGTGGATGGTGTAAGTAGAGAAAGGTGGAGCTACTTAGCCATTCCTCATCCTCTAGGATTATTCACAAGGACCTTTGAGAACTTTCATTCCCCATAATGCCATGGCTGAGGCCTGATGTGATACTGTGACTGCAACAGCATTCATGTGGACAGCAACACAGTCCTCCCACCATTTCATGAATTTCAAACTTCAGTATTCTAAATGACTGATAGTTACGTTTTAGGGCCACAGAAGTCTCATGGAAAACCCAGAGGACATGCAGTTCAGAGCTCTGTGAATGTGGGCACAGCTGACCTACTTCAGAAGTGATGTCCACAGGAGAACAAGCGTCAGTTTTCTCCCTCTCCTTGGCCAGGGGTGACTCCCATCAATGGAGGATTTTTCAGATTAGTTGTTGCTATTTATCACAGTCTCACTAATCCTTTAAAATGTCCAAGGTAGATGAACCAAGTCATTTAAACATGTGTGTAAAAAAGATATTTTTAAACTTTCCTGGACTTTTATACTCTGTTAGAGAGAACATTGAAGAACCAATAAGCAAGAAATGAGGAGGTCAGACAAAACCCCCAGCGAGTTTGAAACTCCCAGCGAGTTTGCTGTGCAGCTTCCCACTGCGGCCGGTAGCAGATATGTGAGAGATGATCCCTATTTTCTTGACTGAACAGGATAAGGAGTAAAGAGAATCTGTCTAAGCTGTGTTGTGGCCTAAGATGGGATGACCTCACCAAATATTTCCCTTCCACAGTAGGATAGGCATTGAATTTTATCTCTTGGTAAATCTCACCTGGAGGATGCATCTGGACTTGGATTTAACAGCCACCACAGGCAGATCTCTGCTCACTTCTTTGATCCATATGCGTCTGTTCACTTAGCACATTACTAAATGATCAAGACATAGATAGTAATTAGACAAGAGTAAAAATATTAGCTATGATATCATCTCTCCATTCAAAGTTGAAATTAGAACTTTTGAAAACTTATACAAAGGGAGATTGCAGCTAATAGGTTTTCAAAACTAATGCATAGCTGTAAAACAAAGTTATTACTCTATAAAAATGGAAGATCTCATAGGAGTGAAATCACATTACTCAGAATTTACAGTATTTACAAACACCTCTTGTATGCATATACCAGTAAATTACAAATTACTAAAATTCCATGAGCACATCAAAAAGAAATTATTTCAGAACACATAGTGAGGCAATATTTTTTTGATTTTCAGTGCTTATGCACTCAATTTTTTAACTTGAATTCATTCATTTTCTCATAAGGGAATTAAGGAAGCTGCACTGCACAGTACCGTAATGCAATATTCATCTTCAGTGACAGAAAATTAGTCAAGATATGAACCAGATATTCGGGTAAAAACTCCCACATATTAACTAATTGATAAAATTTCTTGGGGAGAAATACCTAATGTAATCTCTTGGCTTCATTCTAGAGTGGTCTTTATTTATACAGTTCACCTTTATACAAAACTCTTCCAGGAGGGCAGATCATTGTTCTTGTAGCTGGTGGAGATATATTTAAGGTAAGCAGGAACTATAGTGTGCTAAGTAAGCACAAAGGGTACTTCTCCACAGCTGACTACTGGAAAATGACAGCACCTGATGGGAAGTTAGAAACAACAGGCCTGAAGCAATATGTTGAAAGATGGTATTCAGACACCCAAGGCTCGAGTCTGTCATCATGCAATGTGTCAAGCTAATAAAACAGAACCAGACTTGGCAGGCGATGAAGGTGGCAGCTCCAGGAACATCCTCAGGGGACACCACAACTGTGGAGAAGTCACCATGGTGCACAAATGGCGAATCTTTCAAATCCATCTTCAAGTCAGAATTATTTGGTTTTATATGGCTGCTCTTCCTCTAAATTGGGAGTAGTAAAGAGATACCTGCCACTTCCAGGGCTCTTAGATATGCTGCCAAGGTCTAAATATTTAGATTATAATTAGCTATCCCTTCATGTAGGAATCACCTGACTTTCCCAGGAACAGGATTTATAGGTCTTAAAATAATGTAACTAGGAATTTATAAATTATCCTTTATTAAACTCTTCAATTAACACTTAGACTTTTAAACCTTTCTGAAGTACTGTAACACTTTTACATCTGTAGCTTAAAACCTGTATGCTGTTGCTCCTGTAAATTAGCATAACAATTATGGGTAAA
Organism: Sterrhoptilus dennistouni; assembly: GCA_013397095.1. Taxonomy (NCBI): domain Eukaryota; kingdom Metazoa; phylum Chordata; class Aves; order Passeriformes; family Zosteropidae; genus Sterrhoptilus; species Sterrhoptilus dennistouni. The sequence goes on from VWZU01006408.1 coordinate 1,161,474, forward strand.
GCTAAATTTTAGCATAAGGTGTTAATTTAATCAAATGGTAACAAATGGAGGTAAAAGAGATAACAATAAGAGGTATGCCACCAAAAAAGAAATACTGATTATTCAACTGTGTAATGTTGTCTGTAGTAGTGTGACTAGTTTACATGAACCAACTTAGAGAGAGTACACGTATTTATTCTATTTTATTTTGTTTTCACTTTTGCCAATTTGGAAAATTGCACAAGAACAGGTTTATTAAATCACAAAAGTAACTGAGTAAAATATGTCAGCAAATTAATTTTGTAGAATTAAGTCCAAATGGCCTAACTTTCTCAGGCATCTGTTGTCCTGGTGTGTCCTATTCTGATTTTAGGCATTGCCAAGGGCCTTACAACATGCCATCATTCTTTCAATAAAAACTAAAGAATAGTAACCGAGTACAAAATTAGGCAGGGTAACCTATTACTTTTATTATTGTTTCCTAAAACACTTCTTCAAATATTTCATCATTAATAAACAGATTTTCAGCTGTATTTCATGTAATTAATTATATGGCAATAGAAAGTACCATTGCTTCTACTTTAATTTTTTTTAAAAAATCTCCCTTTAGATTTGCCACTACATAAGATAGCCATAAAAGTTGTTCTAACTTAGTAAATTGGAATCTCAGAATGAAAACATCTGTATATTTAATTATAAAAGAGATACAGCAAAATCCTTTCTGTCAAGATGCTCACTTGCTTATGGATTTTATTTATTTACTGCTGAGATACCTCCTGTCTGCTGCCAAATCAAGTATTTATTTCAATCTGTTATCTTGAATAAAAAGGAAAAAAAACCATGTCAATTCCAAAGTACCTATGAAAACTCCTTGGAAATGCTGTTTCATGGTTCATGCAGTGGCAACAAAATGAGTTCTATAATGGAATTAGGTGAATGAGTTACATTATTTGGAAGATGAGACATTTGAAAAACAACTATAGAGCTCAATGTTTAGTTATAATCACTTTTTCCAATAAAACTTATGAAAAGATATTTATTCTTTTACTGAAGATTGTTCAAGCAGACTTTGTTTGCATTCATTATTCTCATTTTATTTTGCAGTAACAATAAAGGAGCATAACATGGAAGCTGTATTGTTAACAGTCTGAAAATTGATTGAAAGACAGTTTCACAATATTTATGATTTTTATCTGCCACCCATGCTAAGAACTACATTTAGGTATCTGAGATATATTGTTTGGGATATATTGCATTCTTTTCAAGCATTTTCAGAATTCAGGTAAAAGCAGAAAGGTATGTTTCAGGTAAAAGGAAAACAGAATCCCAGAATATGCTGAGTTGGAAGGGACCCATAAGAATCCCTGCACCGCAACACCCCAAGAATCACGCCTGAGATTGCCTGAGAGCACTGTCCAAACATTTCTTGAAGTCTGTCAGCGTTGGTGCAGTGACCACTTCCCTGGGGAGCCTGTACAAGTGTCCAACCACCCTTCGGGTAAAGAACCTTTTTCTAATATCCAATGGACCTCCTTTGACACAATTTCAGGCTCCGGTCCTGTTACTGGTCACCACAGAGCAGAGATCAGTGTCTGCCTCGCCTCTTCCCCTAGTAAGGATATTGGGGACCATAATGAGGTGTCTCCTCAGACTCCTCCAGGCTGAACAATCCAAGCAATTTGTTGAGGTCTCTCTGCAGGGCCTCCATGCTTTCAAGGCAGTCAACAAGGCAGTCCTCCTGGTTTTGTATTGTCTGTGAACTTGCTTAGTATTCCTTCCAGTCCCGCATCCAAGTCACCTATGAAGATGTTGAAGAGCCCTGTGGAACCTGACTAGTGACATGCCACCAGTCTGATGTCACCCCATTCACTACAGCACTTTGTACCTGACCCACAAACCAGCTGCTCAGCTGCCGTGTGAGGTGTTTATCCAGCTCTGTGCTGGGTGTTTTGTCCAGAAGGCTGCTGTGGGAGATTGCTGGGGTGCCTGTGTCGCTCTGCTCGGCCAGCCCTGGCACCACAGAAACACGGGGGGCTCTTGGCTTGTCAGGAGCAGCGAAGCAGCTACGGCGCAAGGAAAGGAGAGACGGGACTCCTCCAAGGATAAGGACAACTGGGTTTATTAGGTCATGGGGGACCTTCACGCCAGGGCCATGCCTCAGAAGAGACCCCGAGCACCTGGGGGAAGTAGCTTATAAGGGTGGGCATAACTCAGGGCAGGGTACAGCATGAGACCAATGAGGAACAACCAGGGAATGGCTCTGTACAGAACAGACAAACATTACAACGAATCAGGGAAACCTGGGAGGGGGATTCCTGGATCCTGCCCAATCACCCGAAGCCTTCCCCCTTCCCTGGAACTTTCCAGACACAGGGAGAAGCTTCAAAGTGATGGACAGGGCCAGGGGGTTATATAACAGATGATTGACAAATAACAGTTGCAGTGAGAAACCAAATAGGGAGTGACGGGGGTGGGGGGAGACACAAGGAACAAACCATGTAAATAGCGAAAGCTTATGCAAAACAAATTATGCAAACCAAACTGATCGCCGCCACAAGATATGGTATCAAGATCTTTACTGAAATCCAAGGCTTCCCCTGATAAGGTAGGTGGGATAACTTGTCATAAAAGGATTGATTGATTGATTGATTGATGACCAGGACTTACCTCTCACAAAGCCCTGCTGGCTGTGATCAATGATGGCATTGTCTTTCAGGTGTTATTCAGTATCTCTCAGAATAATCTTCTCCAGTCTTCTTTACCAGGCCCTGAAGTGAAACTAACAGGCCTGTAATTCCTGTGGTCCTACTTTGCCCTTCTTGAAAATCAGCATGTTTGCCAGCTTCCAGTCAGCTGGAATCTCTCTGGATTCTCAAAACCATTCAAAAATCATTGCGATTTTGCAATGACAATTTTTGTCTTCTATTATTCCGAGCTTCATATCGTATTAAATGGTATGGTTCTGTGGGACAGGAACCTGTTAACTGTCAGCACAACATGTCTGTAGCCAATTTATTTTCATTATCTTCTATATTCTAAGTAGCTTTAAAAATAGTTGGACAAATAAAGTGATGTCTTTTGAAGAATTCAATGCATATTAATATAATAGGCAGACCAAACAACTGTGACGACCTGGTAATTTCAGTATGGGATTGAGAATCTAAATAAACTATGTTACTTCTTATGATGAAAGATTTTGGTATGGAGGTTTGTGGAGGGCATTTTTAGACATCTTTGATGCTTCTTTTGAACTTTGGCCTTGCCCTTTGTCTTTAGGTTAAGACAAATTATCAAAGGTTTATTTAGTTCAGACTACCAGTTCAAACAATTGGAATCTTTTGTGTTCCCACATCTAGGGCAAATTTAAAAACGCATATGTTTTGAGTAGATCTGGTATTATCACATGGCAAATCACAAACGCTATATTGCTGTGGGGGTGCTGGAATTGTTTTTAGGTTTTTAGTTATAAGTTTGATGTGATTTGGACTTTAACCCTAGACAGGTAAAGCTCCTGTCCTGGAATGTTCCTATCAGAAGTTGATAAGAGTTTCCAAGACAACCTAAGCCTCTGCCTGGAGTTTGGTCATCCCATTGTCTTTTTCCCTCATCCCAATGCATCTCCCCCCTTGTCCATCAATTTCCCAGGCCTGAGACCTTAGGAGAGGTGTCGGACAGTGGTTGGTGAATCCCCCAGAGACCCCACCCCAATTTACCTGATTTGTTGATGTTGTGTATTGCATTTGGCATTAGCCACCTTGCTTTGTTTCATTGGCTTTGCAACTTGTACCCACCCCTGAGATTTCTGGTGAACAAAAACCCCCTGCAAACCAGGCCCTGGGTCACTCTCCTGAGGCACAGGCCTGGGACCAGGGACTCCCCCTGTGATCCCCGAATAAAACCTTTCTCCCTGAGCCTCGAGTGTCCCCTCTTTCGAACCACGGCCGTGACAGCGAAGGCAAAGGTGCTGCGGAGCCAAGACCCACGCAAAAGTACTGTTGAAGCGTATCAGAGCTAGCAGGGTGGTCCAGCTGACGCTGGGCTGGCCTGAGAGACAGATACGCAAAGCAACATATTGCTTCTCATATAGGAAACTAAAATTATTAGGAATCCAAAAACCTATGCTAAAAACTTGTCAGGAGAATAAAATCACATTCAGATCAGATATATTCATTTCCTAGTTGTAGGAAATAAAATGGGTTTACTGTATTAGGAAATCTATAATGTGTTTTGCAGACAGTAAAGAATTGTATTAACAGGTATATTTAAATTTAGAGATCATAACAATACAGAGGTTACTAGGATTTCCAGATTTAGATTTGATAGGGTCTTTTTTGTGAAAAACATTTTAATGCATTTCAATGGAAGCAGGATTTTTCAGTAAAATGGAGTTAATGCCATCAACTCCTTTAATTGTTTAGCAATTTGCGACAAGTCTTCAGCACACAGTGTTTTAATTAGACATCATAGTAGCAGGCAAATTGATCTCTTGTTGACAAGTGCCAGTTAGTTTAAGGTGAAGTCCCAGCATTATTTCAGCTGGAGAATTAGAGCATCAGCTCAGCTCTGGCCATGAAGTGAGTTTGTATGCTATTTACTGAAGCTAATAAGTTTTCTTTCTCAAGCATGTACTTATGTAGATGAATGGGTGAATATCAGTAACCATACACTGAGAACTTGCTTAGTAGAACTGAATATTAAATAAATGTATGGTCTGCTATTTTCTAGGTCAAACTAACAGTCATTGAGCTATATGTGATTTTGCTTCTGCAGGTGCTGAATTGCTCCTCTGCTGTCATGACAGGCAGGGGATAAAACAGCCTCAGCACCCTGTTTTATATGTCCTCAGTGCATAATAGGATTAAGCTTGTTGTCATTTAAAAACCTGAAACTGCATCTGCCTCATTTATAGTGTTTTGTAAAAAATAGTGCTACTGAAGCTAAAACAAGGATTGGTATGGAGAAATTTAAATAAGTCTCACAGCTACAGTGGTGCCACAGAGACTAAGCAGTCAGTGGCTTATCACAAGCTGCTGCATTTTGCATTGGGTATTTATCTTTGCTGGTGGAAAAGACAAAATCAGCAGTCACTCTGCTCCCCCTCACTTATGTTGTTTTGCAGGATATAGCAAGCCCCACCAACACAATCATCATCAAAGAGGAATACTATCCTTTTGAGGGCTTAGGTCTGCTTTCCACCCTAGATTTATCTTAATGCATTTAAAGGGCAGAAGGACTTGTCTTGAATGTCTTCTTTGCTATATATAATTTTAGTGCCACCATATGCCTTTATCACAGTTCTTCAGTGGATAAAGTGCCCTGAAAGGGAAAGTATGGGTTCATATCCTTCTTTTCTGTGTAAAAATTCAACCCTCTCACTTCCCAACAATATTCCCTTGTTAACAGCCTACAAAATACAATACTTTTGTAGGGCTCCAGAGGCTGCACTATTTATCAGCCATTTTAGGTTTCAATTCTCACTTGCAGCTGCCAAAGAAACCTGTACTTGTGCACACCAGTGTTTCATACATAATTTGTGGTCAAAATATAGCTAAGGTGCACTTGACATTGGGAAGTTCAAAACTCCTGGGATCACCTTTTTTAAGTTACAATAAAAGAATGAGAACATCTTAATAGATCAAAGAAACATTCTGATATTTGACTGGGGGAGAGAAAACAGTTTTTAATATTATTATGTATTACTTATATTTTTACTTTACGATTCATACCCTACTGGGATTAAGGACTGGGACATTGTCTGGATTTCAAAACTAGGAGTTCTGAATGTCTCCTGGCAAATGAAAGCATCTAGAAATGACTAATTGCAAGGGAAAAAAAGCATATTTTACATGTGCTGCTACTTAACAGAATAACTGGGAGAAGCAATACCTTTCTATATAGTAATGCCACATCTATCTTTTTGCAGCATGAATACTTGGCTTCTCATGGTAGAATAAATAGTTATGAAAAATGAAATAAAAATAATAATTTTTTTACTATGTGGCAACTTTTTTAAATCATAGCAAAACAGGATTTTTTAGAAGAGATGACTGAAAAATATCATATTCTGAATGTTTTAAAGGTTTTCTCTTTGTTGGAATTTTATTTAAGATAATAATACGGTGATATTAAGAGCATTAGTTTGAGGTAAGTGTTCTGTTTTAGTTCCAAAGGCTTCTGGCTTACAGCCTCAAAGACCTTTAGTACAGCTAAGATTAGTCCTTGTCCAATACCAAATCCAGTTTGAACCAGGTATTTTATTCAAACATATAGGGAGGAACACAACAGCTCTTTCATGCTGTGGCCTAAACACATCCTTTGTGATGTTTCCTACTCTTGATCACAAAATATTGAGCTGCAGATCTAGTTACAGAAAATACTCTGCAGGTCACTGCTGTGGCAATGTTCAAGTCACCCCAAAATATTATTTTTGTGGTCCTCATTCTTGTATGGAAGCAGATAAACATGAAAAATCCCAACAGCCATACTTCAAAAAATGGGCTGGTCAAGGACTCTGTGTCCATGACCAATAGTTACTGTGCTTTCCTGGGTAAATTACAACTTGTGTGCTTATAACTATATCAGGAAATAATAGAAATAATATTTCCCAAAGTATTTTTATGCTTCTATATAATTTCCAGTCAGAACTGAAAGTAGTACAAGCAAAATAAAAACATTCAAAATGCATTTTGGAAGGTCCTTTTCAGGATTTTTATAGGTCATTTGAATTCAAGGTAAATTTAGCTCAGACCTTTTAAAATTGCTAACAGGAAATACATTCTCAAGAGAGAATGTTTCAGAGCAGATGTGCTTTTGTCTAGGTGGAGATTTTTTAATCTTGAAATGGTCATCCATCCTTAAAATATCTCAAAGAAATTTACATAATTCTCTAAATTCTATTCTTGTCTATTATTCATCCATAAGGACACTGCATATATGCCTGTGTTAATATCTTATTTCAGTTCCAGAAGAAGTACTCTTATTTTTCGAAATTGAATAAAAAGCATCAACAGATAAACACTGTTTTCAGAAAATTTTTCTGACCTGTTTTCTCTTTCAATACTGTTTTACATTTCTTTTGAGAATGAGTTTTACAGGGTTTTTGGGGTTGTTTGTTTGGGTATTTTATTTTGGTTTGGGTTTTTTGGTTTTTGTGGTTTTGTGTTTTTTATTTCTATTGCTAAGGATTTTTTAAAAAAATCTAAGAGGCAATTTCAACTGAAGACAAAACACTACTTGTCACAGAACCTTTGCTTATTTGTTAGGTGTACTATGCCTGGCTGTTAGAAGTCAAAAAGTTTTTTAAAAATCTCATTTTTTTCACATTAGAAATCCTGGGAAGAAGAGTGTATGTCACCAGCTCTTCCTGATGAAGAATGTTTTGTGATTATTTGCATTATTTATAGGCAAGCACAAACATTCTACAGGCTGTTTTTGAATTTCATTGTTTTCCTCTGCCACTGGACCTGGTATGGATATTGAGTACCCTGACTTACCAAAAACAGCCACAGCTGCAAATAACAAAAGAAGGTGTATATAAAGTTAGTAGGAAGAACCCTTTTTGAATCCAGAGTAGGACGAATTGTTGTAAGTAGTGCTGGAGTTTTCTAGGTCAAGCCTGTGCTGCTTTTTCAGTAATCCAAGTGTCCCTCACTAGGAAATTTCAGGCACAAACCCAAAGGGATTGGAAGTTCACCTATACATTTAAATTCAAGACCAACTGAATAAAAATATCTACCTACGTAGCTGCTATAAATGAACATAAATTTCAGATTACTTAAATAAGAAATTAAGATTTAAAAAAAAGGTTACAAACTTTTGTAGCTCTGGTTGTAATCTAATAGGAAATGTTTATCTTCTGAAGTTTAAAAAATGTAAGCACTCCTTACTAGTACTTTTATGTTCAATAGCTTGACCAAGGACGTAGGCTGCTGCTTTTTTTTTTTTGTAGTTCCCTCAGGACAGCTGATGATATTGAGCATATCACAAAAACCTGCACAGAAGGGTTTACATCAGTTATGGAGTCAGCTAACCTTAATTTCTAGGGAAAACTTTGTTTAATAATTCTGGCTGGGGTGATTTTTTTCCAACAACTTAGAGCTAGTACCTAGGCATCACATAACGTTATTGACATATAAAACAAAACAACAGAATTTCTTAAAATAAAAAATCCTAATGTAATGTATTTTTAATTTAATCTACAAATAGCTCCTTTTAAAATTATCTGTTCAGAGACTCCAAACAGTAGAGAACTCATTGTTCATTGTCTCCAGTGAGATTATCTGTCTGAAGAGTGCTGATTAAGATTCTTTTAATGACCTCAACTTGCTTCAATGCAAATCGTGATTCGTTTTTGATATGGCAGCTGCTTGTGTTTATACTTCTTCCCATTTCAGTTGTATGTTGCTGGAGGTTTTACAGTTGCATTCAGGCATGACTTAAATGCCATTTTCATAGATCCTGGAAAAATTTAGAGCCTTAATGGAGAGGGATTTGAGTGAATATTTTTCAGCTCATAATTTATTCAGAAAATGTTTTTGCTTAATATCTCTGTGAAAAATGATTTTAGGAATACATTTCCTTTCTATGACTGTCCAAATAATTTTATTTTTGTAAAAAGATCCTATCCTGTGCTTTTCTTCTTCAACATACAAAGTTGTTATTCAACTGGTCGAGATAAGTTACTTTTGCGTTATGATTTACACAATTGATTCCCAGGAGATTAAGTGTGTCTATGAGTAAAGTACTCACTGAATGCAGAAAGAGATGCTAAAAAGGTGAGACTTCCACGAAGTCACATTTAAATCCTATGTAGGCCTAGCAGACACCCAGTATGTCTACCAAATTATATGGCCAATTAGCTTTCCTTATTCAATAGTTCAGGCACTAATGGTTGGTCATGAGAGTAGCTGTGACCACCATAAGCAAAGGAGCCAAGGGCTGAATTAGCAATGCAATGGGAATTTTTTTGACATTTTGCAAGGGTGGTGCATAGATTAAGGGAAGTGTATCTGCATATGATATCAAAGGATGTTAAGATGGGGTGGTGGTTAATGAGGAAGTATTGGACAAAATGGAATCTTGACCATGATGTAAATTATATAGAATAAGTGGTGAAGGATGGGCTAGTTTGGGCTGGGATAGATTTAATTTTCTATATACAAGCTTGTATGGGGGTATACTTTGAGGTTGTGATGAAAACAGTGTTAATACAGAGATGTTTTTGTTAGTGCTGAGCAGAGCTTGCCCAAATTCAAAGCCTTTTCTGCCTCTCACACCACTCCACCAGTGATGATATTGAAAGTGCACAAGAACTTGACCCAAGTGACACATGTGATATTCCAGACCATATGTCATGCTCAGTATATCAAGATATAGTATAAAGAGGAAGTGGTGTACATTTGAAGATGTCATTTGTCTTCCCAGGTCATTATGTGTGATGCAGCCCTGATTTCCTTGGAATGGCTGAACACCTGATGCCCGTGCAAAGTGAATTAATTCTTTCTTTTGTTTTGTATCTGTACAAAGCTTTTGCTTTACCTATTAACCTTTCTTTATCGCAACTCCATGACTTTTTTTTCTTCTTTCCTTATTCTGTCACCCATCCCAAGTGGCTGAGTGGTACTTTGTTGTTGGATGGGGTTAAACCATGAAATAGCAAAGAACTAAAACAGGAAGAAGAAAGAAACAAACCACACAAACACTTGTTTTAGAAATCTATTTCTGGTTGAAATGCTGTCCAGCATTATCAGTCTCGGGCTTCTCATGCAATATGTCTGTCAAGTAGTTGTTTATCTTTTCAGTCCATACACAAGAAGGCGCTTTAAGAAAAAAGAAATCAAGCCAAGTCTTAGAAAGGTGGTATATTGTAGTGGGAACATATTGCTCTGTGAGATGATTATTTCCCCCCACCTTGCTGACAAAAGCAGAGGAAGAATAAATCTCGGGTTTTTGTTTCTCTCTGACCCGAGATTCCAGGCTGGTGGTTCGAGTGGGTCTTTTTCTGTCTCTGTGCTCTCTCTGACCTCTGAAGGCTTGCAGTCTGAATCTGTGCTCGGCGCGAGAATGATGTGGAGTCTCAAGGCATTGGTTTTCTTGGTTTCTTGTGTTTTTTATTAATTCTTATCTTACAAGTTCTTTGTGTCCAGCCAAGGGGTTCACAGCAGCTCGGACATGGTGCGATTCCCCCAGTGATGGGAGGTCACTCTGCTTTTATTCAGATAACTACGTGGTTATTATTTACCATTTCATACCAATGCTTAGAAGGGTCATCTCCACTTTGGTCCAATCCTGTCAAACTATCTTGTGTCCATGTCACTGCAGAAGATGGATGCCAAGGGAGAAGAAGAACTCAGGGCTCCACCCTAATTCCTCCATCTTGTCCCCTTGCACCTACATTCTAAAAATTCCAAAACTACAGAATCTTCCACTCAGTGATAAAAGACTATCTGTTACACATTTGTGACTTGCAATTCTCCTCTGTGTTGAATGTTTTTCTCATGGACTGAAATCAAAGCCTGTGTCTTCCTGGGCTCTGTGCCAGGCAAAACCCCTGGCCTGACCACAGACCCTCTTTCTTGGGTCCCAGGCCTCTCTACCGAGGTCTGTGACCTTCCAGGGCGCCCAGAGGAACGCCTTGGACTCTGACAGATAAAGGTATGATGCTTCCTTTTACTCAAAAGTCAGAGTCTGGTTCACTGCTTCAAGATATTAGAGGTGTAAATCCTTTTTCCACCTGTGGTCATCTAAACTTATAAATAATTGCTGGAGCAGTGGTGTTTGTGTCATGACCTTCTTCACAGTCTTTATGATTTTTTTGTTTCCCTCCTTTTTTACTGCCTAATTCCATCCCTCCTAAACAAATTGTCAGAGAGCCAATTTTAAATGGTTCCAGGAACATTTTACATTTAGAAATGTACTTCCAGGAATGTTGCACTAGTTTCCTGTAAATGCCTTTTCTGATTAAAAAAACCACTTACCTGACTGCATATGAAAAACCCTTCATAAAGAGACCATTCTTACACTACTAATGAACTTCAGGATTCCCCAGGAGAATATGATGTCGGAATGAACAAAGAACATTGCTTTCATGCTACTAAAATACCACAGCTCAAAACCATTGCTACTGTATGTGGCACACAGATGCTAAAAGCAACACTTTGGAAGGTAAGCCTGGTGAGATGCTGTTTGGAAAATGCAACAGTGTATTCCAAGATTGGCATTCACAATTAATTCAGCGCCAGTGGTTTTCTAGACAAGTGTCATCATGTTTTATTTACCTCATCCAACACCACTTCTCTTTCTGAGAAGATTCTTATTTCATAGTTCACAGTTAGGCCCATTCTTTGTACTGTTCAACTGAAGCAGCAGGAATCTGTCCCCCACTGAGACACTTGTTTCACCCAGTGAGAAGGTGCATGTATTACTGAAAAAACGGCATGATCTGGCCCATGCATTTTAAAGATTTTCTTCCGCAATGGTGTTTCATATTCATATTCTTTTGACCTTTTAGGATTAGCATTGCCTTTGAAGGAAGAGAGGAAAGAAACTAATATATCTTCACAAAATATTCACATTCACTGCTGTTTTTTTATACCCACGTTCTCAAGTTTTACAACTTCCCCTTTTAAAAGTTTATTTTTTCCCCCTCTATTTCAAAGTGATGAACTTGCCTTCTTTTTGTTCTTATCTACCTCCAACTTACACAAAAGTAATCTCTTTTCTTATCCATAGTCATATATATTCAAATTAAAACATGTACAGTGCACTGACCACTCTAATAAATACCTGATCTTGGGTTCTTATATGCTCATCTTCATTGTTTACTACTAATTGTTCAAAGTATTGTAGAGTCTAAAATTTGTTTTGAATAAGAAGCCAAGTTATCTGACACTACCTTTAAGAGAAAGACAGATAGAAGAGAGAGTATAAGGAAATGAATCACATATATAATAACATTTTTCCACCTCCTGAGAAGTCAGCAACAGAATTGAAATGAACCAGGTTATACCAAGAAACGTAGCTCAAGGGTAGTTTGTGAATTATAGTGAAAGATGTAAAATACAACCGTGATAAGAGAAACATTGGCATACATTTATAAATGCAATCTTAAAACTCCAGTAATGTCTTTATACCATATGATTATCTTAAGGCAAATTTCTTTAAGAAGGAACAATTTTTAAGATTTTTTTTCTCCTTTCTTCTATATACTGCAAAGATTAAACATAGACTTTGATTAAGAAATGGCAAATGAGCCAAAACTAATCTGAAATATTGTGCCTGTTTTTTCCCACAGCAGTTATTGTATTCAATGCATAAGAATGTATCAAATCATTGGTATGCATGACAGAAATCAGACAGAAGGATCTATGCTATATTATGGATGTTAATAAAATGTGCAAGATATGAACCGGATTCAGCTAGGCTAAAATATTATTTCTACATTAACATGTAAGCATTGACGGCATGCTATATTTTAAAAGTTAGTAAGACTGCTTAGCAGAGGGTCTCACTTTGTTGGCATTCCTGCTACCACCCCCTACTGATTATTTCTTTACATGACAGAGATGGAGGACTTCTTTTCAATTCTGCTGAGCCTTGTACCTCAAAACATGTCTGCAGATGTTTTGTGCGCTTGCATGTGCACACATATGTAAGGCTGCATCTGTGGAAGTTCAAGGATGTAACAGACAAGTCACAATCTTTTCCACTATTCTTACTTTTAGCTTTTCTCATAAGTAGATCATGGTTTGGATTTTGAGAAACCATTACATGACCTAGAACATGGATTGGATATTCAGAAACCATTACACAGGACCTCCCTTAGGTATGGAACACTTATTAAGATTTAAATAAAGGATTAACGTCTAGACACCTTGAAAAAAAATCCTCCATTAAGATAAAAGGCATTTAAAACTAGAAGGATTATTCTACCAGCAAATGCAACCTGTGATTTCCATGGAAATCTACTTTTAATTTCTCATTCAATTTACCAAGATTGAGCCCTAACTGGTGCCATAAAACCTGTTTCTCTTACTACTTACTGGATTTTCAAATAAATTTTTCTTGCTTTCTTCCATAGTTCTTACATTCCTTCTCTAAAAATTTCTTCAAAGCTACCAAGTGCCTGCCTTTGATATGACGTCTACCAAAAGTCTTGACAATTCTTAGCTGGATAGAAGAGTGTCTAAAAAACTAGATCTCTTTCTTGTGAGAATTCCTATTTCCTGAATGCAAGTACCAGTTTCATTGAACTTCAGTCTAAAACAAAAGTGGAAAACTTCTAAGAAAAAAACTGGAAATACGGTATTGTCTAACTGCAGTGTGCTGCTGCTCAAAGAAATTAATCTTTTGTTCTTCAGCAGATGTGGCTTTGCGAACCTCCTGAGGTGAGTTCATTCAGGGTTGAGGACCCAGCAGTTCTTGTGTTACCACTCTTGGAGCAGCTTACCTGTGAAAACGATGTGGCTCAAGGATTAAAGCCCCAGGTCCCAGTCCTGCTGCCAGCATACCATAAGTCTATAAGGGACGAGTATGGCAGAGATGACCTTGTTGCAGTAACAAACCTTTCGGTCTCAGTGACACTTTCTAATACTTGGTTTTGTGGGAAATTTTCTAATATGGTTTGGCCCATTACCCAGTATGCTAACAAGTACTGTTTAAACACATCCTTTTTGGTTTTCTGTTGGCCCATTGTTTCTTAACCAATTTTCAGTTTCCAAGATTTTAAAGGCAGTCACCCTCATTGCCTTGTTTACACTGCTTTGAACCTTCTATTTGTAAATCATGCTTTAACACTCTTTTCAGTACACTATTAACTTACACAGGAGAAAAATCATACAACACCTGAGAGTATTCCTACTAAAAAATTATAGTAGAAAGTCTGACCCTTTAATTACATTCTAAAAAATATTTTCCACAGATCTTAGTCATGCGTGCTTATTACAAGAGGCGATAAGAAAATAAGGACTTCATTCCACATTTTGCCATTACATGATCTGATGCAAGAAGTGGCAGGTTTTTTCCACAGACAAAGTTACCATCTTGTCACTATCACACGTGAAAAATATAATGTCACAGGGAAATTAGTCCATCATTGTGTTATTTTCCACTTGCCTTTTAGCAGTCAATAAAGTTAAACTTTACTTGTATGTATAACTTTGCTTGCTACTCATGACAGCTTTGCAGAGCTACAAAATCTTTGAATAAATAGATAGACTCTCTTTTAACTCATACATTTTCAGTGGAATTGGAAGGTAATTTCAACCTGCAGGTACAAGAACATGAAGTTACACTATTAGTTACACATGGCTATGCACAGAAGGGTTAGTTTCAAACTTCTGTCCCACAAGGGATCAATAACTGAGAGATGGTTACATATTTACCTGGAAAGCAAAATACCTAATTTTTGCACTATTTCTTATAAAATATTGGATGACAATATGAAATATAAGCATTTTGCTAAAGAATGTTGACTGCTCTGTACTTCACGTATTGTTTTACATTCATAGGAAAGTTATTAATCAGAAAAAGAAACTTTATTTTCTTTTTTCTGCAGCATAGAAATTGACAAAACCAGTGCTAAGATATAAGCCTTTTTTAAGAGGACTTCGTAGTTAAAAATACGCTTATCCTTTGACTATAGGCTCCCCATGAGGCATGGTTTATCTGTAGTTGCAATGCTAGAAACTACACACAGTTATCAGTGGATGACATGAAACACATCCATAGTAATTGTGAAATACTATGCTAACTAAGGTATTTTTTTTAAAACTAGGCAGTTAGTATACCTAAGATCTACTAGAATAGTCTTGCCTTTTTTTCCTATTTAATTACTTGTAAAACAGAATAAATTTTAGAAATACTATTGTGATTAATGTTCAGAGCAGTCAGAAGAAAATAGATCCTGATTGTGCTAATTGCTCTACTGATGGGTCTTAAAAGAGTGACGCTGCCTCAAAATACTTACCATTGAGATGGTAAGGAAAGAAGGAAAAAAACCCTGTTGCTAATTAAATTTAAATCATTCATCAAAAATAAAGATGTAAATAGCATTTGTAAATGGTAAATCTGTTCTTTGAGATGCATTGAGGTTCTTTCACTGCATACAAATCATTGTGAAAGATAACTGGACATGAAGCATATATACAACAGTTAAAGTGGAAAATAATTCACTTATGCTCTACTTCTAGATCTTTCCCTCTCTTTTCCTTTTTTCTAGGTGCATCCCAAATTTCAGCTATCCCAGACTGCCTGTGTTCAGAAATCCATTTCATAGAGACATAGGGAAAAGTGAGTTGAAAAACTGTGATGATCATGATATGTTCCAGCATTAAAGAATTCCTACAAATAGACCCTAGCTCTGCACTGACATAACTCTATTCTATGCATACATATAAGATGCAAGTGTGAGAGTGAAAGAATAAAACGCTCAACAGTGATGCTTTCACTGTAATCACTTCTCAAGTCAAATGCTATTTTATAAAAATATGTTACTCCTTCTGACTCTCAGTGCATCTAAATAAAACTCAAAGGATCTATTCCAAACCTGTATTATTAGCATACAACAAACATTCTTTTGTTTTGGTGTACACACAGGCTTAGTCAAAGTGCAAATGCAAACTCAAGACATTGAAGAAAAGGCTGACAAACACAAAAATTTCAGTTCTTTACAAAAACATACTTTGGTGGTGGACAAGTGCTCAGCCACTCTATCTTCAGTTTAAAAAAAACCAAAAGTGTCAAGAAAATCTACCAATTCCTATTAGGAATTATGAACATATCTCACTTTCCTCAAGGTAGTTGGCAAAATTAGTTAAGTTAAAATTGGTTTTTGGGGGGATGTGAGGAAATTGCACCTCTGTTCCACTGACACATGATGGTCAGAGTCGTTTCCTCTGAAGGAAGCCTGACCTAAGAATTGCAGATCCAGTTCTGTCTTCTTACACTATATTGTTTTTATCCAGTTAATTTAATTATCTGTATTTTTACTAAAGCTGGACAATATGCTCACTGGTGTGTTCTACATACCACAAAAATAAAGCCTACCTCTCTTAGAATGTACTGCTGCATATTCTGCCAAATATCATCTTGAATTTTCTAAAATGCAGACCCACAGGCAAATATCAATAATGGGCATATCATGTTCATTAAAGTCTGCCTCACTCAGACACAGTTTACTATTTGTAACAATCAAATTTAGTTCACACTATTTCCTGGAGTTAGCTGTTGGATTTGTTTAAAACTGTAAGTAGATGTTTCTAACTCCCATACTTTAATTAAGTGATTTATGTAAACATTTTTTCTATCTTTATGTTTTCTTATCATCTGGAATAGCTCAAATGATTCAATAAGATGGACATAATATGATAATGCAATTGTAATCATTTGCAAAACATCAAATAGATCTACAGATGTCAATGATTTGAAGTTCATCTTTTCTAAAACCAAATCATGATTTTTACCTACTTGGGTCTAATATTAGGTAAAGGTCAAACAAACTTTGTCTGTACCTTTCTCCAAATTCTAAATGATGTTCTTATTTATGAATAATTTATTCTGTGTTAAGAACAGCTCTTTATTGTATTTCACTGAGATGATAGTCTACGCATAGAAGAAAGGCACCTTTCTTGAATGAGTGAGGTACTCCTCATATATTTTTGATTTTCAGCACATTTATTTAAAAGATGTATATATTGTCCCACCAAGGTTTCTCAGAGATTCTAAAATATCTCCATGCTTAAAGAAAGAACTGTTACTACTGACTTACAAGTGGCATGTTATTAAACTATATGCTAAGAGCTGGCTCACATTTATTGGAGCTAAATATTTCATGGCAATGATGTTAATTCCTCAGAAGGGAAAGCCATACAGGAGATAAAAATTCCAATAGAGATTTGGAAAGAAAACTTACATTAATAGCTGTTTGTGAAATATCTATTTATTTGTCAGAATGACAGAGACAAATCATCTGTGAAGCTGAAAAGACATGTTTCCAGGAAAAAAGTAAACATACAATGGAAAACCTACTTATTTTCCAAGCTATTTTTATTTTACTTTCTTTAATGCACCCAGATGAGGAGAAAACGTTGTATTTGAAAGGTTCATCAGTGGTACCTAACCTCCATTTAACTTATAGGAGTTGCAAATAATTGAAAAGGCATCTCACAGACACCTGTGAACTTTGTAGTCAATAGCTTCCTGAGCAAAACTCTACTTGATAATTGATTGGTCATTTTAAGCAACCATTCTCTGGAGTTTAAAGGAGAATCACTGTAGGATTCTTATAAGGATAAAATAAATTACAAACAAACTATGAAAAACCACATTGAGTAAAACAGAGACCTTAAGATAAAAAAAACCAAAAACATAAACATCATCCTTAATATATTTAAGACAGATGATGAATTTGCAAATGTCAGTTAATAACTACTTTTATTTGCTTGTTATTTCTGTATGGATTTAGTTGATCTTCTAAAGGAAATACTTAGACCCTGATTCTGAATGATTTATGTTACGAGTTTTCTTTCCAAATCTAAAAAAATTTTACCCCTAAAAGCCCAAAGGGATTCTTGCTGCCAATGTTCAGCTGATATTAAGTTGCACAGTACTTAGAGTCAGTGGGCATTTGCATTTTGACAGTAAAATATCCTCAGGGAAGTTAACCTCTGTTTCCAAATATGCATATCCATGTTCTCTAAATTTGATACTTATTAGTAAGAAAGGCCTTGGGCATTGTGAATAAGTATATGTGCATTGAAATCCACTATGCTTATGATGAGAGCCCTATTACGCTAGCAAAGCAAAAATTTGCATTTTCAAGCAAGCTACTCATGCAGGGACTAATTATGCAGCATAGTGGACTAAATGCATCTGGACTGTGTCCTTCTTTTTAAAACTGGGACCCTATCCCCAAGGCTGGGACTAACATAGCCACAAATGCAGTGTATCCAGACATCTTTCTCTCACTAACTTGTTAATAGCTTTAATGTAAATATTTAGAGCAAGATGTTTAACTTCAGGTAGGAGCATGAAGGTGGAATGGAATATATTTGTGTTGTGTTGCTTCAGAACAGCTAATGAAGCAGCAACTGAAAGACAGAAATACTGGTGAAAAATATTGTTTCAAGTGCTCTCAGATATCAAAACAATGTTATTCTGATTAGAATTAAATATTCTTGCAATATTTTTTGAGGAAGACCCAGTAGACATCCACTTCTGGAAGACATTTATGAAGTAAGACTGCACAACTAGAAGCTTCACCCCAGCTACATCTAACCATCTAACTTGCTGAGCTGCTAAACCCTCCTTTTCAGCTCTTTTGGTGTCTGACACATTGATCTCTTCTGTCTGCCTGTCTGAGATGCTTAGAAATACCAGTGGCTATCATTTCAACAACTTTTTGGTAATCCAGCCTATGGTGCTAAATTCTACAGAATAATTTTTTCATTGATATTACTGCAAGTCAATAAAAAGACTGGAGGATAGTCTATCTGGAGAACATGGAAAGAGGTTTAAATCTTTCCCTGTTTCTAGTATATTTTATGTTTTCTTGAGAAAATCAGTCCATTAAACTAAGAAAATTCACAACTAAGATTAAATAGCAGATATCCTCAAGAGTACATATTTTACTTTATTCTTCCCCCAAGAGTAACAGTTGTGATATGAATTACATTTTCTTCCTTCAGAGCACTCTGGGGTGATTTATTTAGTGCAAGTTAAACCATGAATCTTGCTTAAACACACTTTTCAAGCCTCAGTCTCCATAATTTGCACCAAATTGGTGATCTTTGTTAAGAAACAGAGCTAATATTAGCAACTCTTTGAAAGGTTGCATACCACTGAGACTTCATTATCATAGCAAAAATGTTTCAAAAGTAAACATAAATAATGCAAAAAGCATTGATCAAAATCTGATCTAATTTCACCAAAGGATTCTTTACTGCTGAAATAGTCTTCTTAAATGCAAAATCACAGACCACCGTTCAATACAAACCTATCAAAACCTGACCCCTAATTTAGTAAGTATCTTGTAAATTAAAATAATAAAAAATTCCCACTAATCTCTCTCTGTAAAAGACTCCACAGCTAAACTCAAGCAAAATATAGAAAATAAATTTTATGTTGCATAATTCTCAATTTTTACTCATAGACTCATTAACTAACAAATAATCAGCCATTTTTATAGGGAATTTAAAAATTGTGATTTATATGTAGTTTTTGGTCTAGTTTTATGCACAGTTACATTAAGAGTTAACTGGCATTTACAAGAAAACCTCTGAATACTTAAAAAACATGCTTAAAGTTTAGGAATGACAAGAAAAAAAGATCCTGTAGCATGGTCAGATTGTAGTCTGGGTTCCCATAACCTCACATTTTCGGCAAATGGAGGTGATGTTACTAATGAGCTAAGAAAGAAGCTCAAAAAGAATCTTTGTAGTATCTACAGATGAATATTAGGAGAATTTAGAATAGTGAAAGAAAAAAAAAGTGAAAAGTTTAATTCCTGAAATCTCTATCTCATTTATAAATTGGCATCAGAGACACCCAAACCCCAGAAGTAATTCAATGTAGTCTTGGTTTTTAGAGAAATTTATTATACAGTTGTACCTTCCATATATGTTCACCTCTTTGTCACTTAATTCTTCTAGTAAATTTAGTGGCTCAAAATATATTCAAGTAAAAAAAATAGTAATCCTTTCCACTACATTTTAATCTATCTCTCCATTGGATCTGAAGATAACATATAGCATTTTAACAGTAAATATGAAAGTGTGTTACAAAGGAGGTCAGTATTGTTTCTTAGTCATAGATGAGAGCTTGAAAGGTCATCTAGCTGAGTCTGCACGTCCAATGCAGAATCAGCAATAACTAACCCACCCAAGACACATATTCATCCAGCCTGCTCTAAAATATCTTCAGTGATGGAGAGGCCATACCTTCCCAGATAACCTACTCAATATGTCTTAAAAGCTGCCATTTTTTTTAATACCTCCCACAGTCATTTTTGATGAACTCCAGGTTCATTACTTCTTACTCTGTCCTCAGGGGGAAAAAAAATATTCTTAGTTTCTTTCAGCTCTCCTTTACAGAAGAACACTCATCATATCTCACCTTAGTCTTTTTCTGTCCAGACTAAGCACTCTAATTTTTTCAGTGATTTGTATTGATCACCTCTGTTACTCTTCTGTAGACTGTCTCCAAATTGGAAATATCCCTCTTTAAGCACAACCTGAAACTTGATCTTCCAGCTAATGTATTGATGGGAATGGATGGAATGAACCAAATAGTGAATATGTTTCACAGACCTTTCTTCTATTTGTACATGAGGAATACTTATGTAGAAAAGTCACAGCATTAACTAAATTGGAATCATATATAGATCATTTGCTCATCTGCTTTAAGGCTGAGCTGGAAAAGAGACATCTGCTGGAGATCTGGTGCTGTCTGTTGCTATGAATTGGGCTTAAGTGCAGGTCACTGCCTTTTATTTCCCTCTAGGAATTGAAGAGAGAAAATACTAATATTTTCTTTTAATGGGACATAAAACTGAAAAATTACTGTGCCCACAGAACATCTATTAAATACTCCTTTTAAATCATTATGACCAAATAAATTCAAATAATTAAGACTCAATTGGAGTTTCATCTAAATAACTATAAAGATAAACCAAAGAGAGTGGCCTAGGGCTCAAAATCAGGAAGTGATCAGTAAGCTCAGGTCAGTAAGCTCAATTCAAAATTACAGCAATCCTGTCTCAACTGATAATTTTGCATGTGTTCATATTTTATCGATCTACAAATGTTAGGTACACCTAATATAGGTAAATACCTATATTTTAATAGGACTGGACCATCTTACCACCATTGAATAGATGAGTTTCTCTTCACTCCCTTCACAGCTGATAAAGGGCAGGTTGATGTACAGAATTCCAGAGACCAGCTGAACTCATGTCCTGTGAGTATCTTGGATGAAATTGTCGGCACGTTGCAGATGTTTGTTTCTTCTCACTGACTACAAAATCAGCCAAACCGCTGAGGTAGACCTCTCTATTCTCTTCTCTAGCTAAGAGACACATAGATTAATACAGGAGATTATGTCAGGAATTGTATTTTTCTGTTATGCTAAATAATAATCTTGTATAGCAAGAACTAGTGCAGGGACACCTTCCACCAGACCAGGTTGCTTAAAGCCCCACCAACCTGGCCTGGAACACTTCCAGGAATGGAACATGCACATCTTCTCTGGACAACTTGTTCCAGGATCTCAGAGTGAAGAACTTCTTCCTGAGAGTTCATCTAAATCTACTCTTTTCAGTTTAAATGTTCCATTGGCTGGCTCTCCTCCTTTCCCAGATTATGAAGATTATAATAAAGACATAATCAACTATGATTAAGGGAGCTACATAGTTTAATTATGTTATTATGAAGATAAAATTAAGTTTATTGGAGAAGGAACGCATTTTATTATTTTGTTTTCTTCTTGAAGTTTAAAACCTTGTTTTGCTCTGCCAACATTTCAGAAGCTTTTTTTAATAGCAAAAAGTTAAGGAACTTTTTTTACTTGAAAGCTGAACTTCTCATATTTCTAAGACCTAGCCCTGTATGAAACAAATAGTAACATTTCCACAAGCAGCCACTTTGATTTCTTAGGGCTTAGAGTCATTAAAGTCTGAAAAGTGAGAGGGCACAATGCCAGAAGCAAAAGTAAGACATGAAAACACAAGGAAACAGTGATATAAAACGACCCCAAATAACTCACAAATAAGGAATTAAAATGTTTTATTTTAATTTCTCCTGTCTATTAGTGATAAAAAAAAATTCTGTGTATTTCTATTCAAAACATTCAAATAATCTGCATTTTATTAGATTCTAAAGCAACATGTTCTTATAAGATTAATTGTTCATTATAGAAACCTTCTATAGGTACCACATTTTAGAAATCAATTACAACAAATGGATTTTTACAGTAAGTTTCAATTTGACAGATTACTTTTGAACATCTCTACATAAGAATTCTCTGCAGTACCCTGCATTATGCAAAATACCTCTTAATTTTGTAGCTAGGATTGCATTTAAATCCTTGGAGATATACAAATTTCTTTGTTTACAGGCAAATATTCAGATTTATGCATTTAGATAGATTCCCAAGTTTCTCTAACCCTTGAAACAATTCTGAATCATCAATTTATAGCTGCTATAGCCTCATAAGTCCAAAGCTGGAAGTTCATTGAACAGAATTTTATTTTTCAGACATAACTTTAATGTGTTTTCAAAAGATAAACCCCCCAGATCTACATGCAGGTTACTAATCATGGCAGTTAATTAACTATAATTATGATATGTCAGTTAATGATAAGTATTTACTTTGCACTGCATGCAGTTCACTGGCAGTAAATGTACTATTTAATGGTTGATACTAATGACCTGGAATTCTCACTTCCACACACTAATGATAGCATTTTTCGTTCTAAGTCCAGAGATACTGAAGTTTAGTGATAGGAACTTGTATTTGTGAAACAAAAGAAAAATTAAAAGATATCTACCTGAGAATCATGATGGACAACTGTGCTGTTGTTCAAGATCAGAACAAAATATTCTGTAAAGTGTTTATGGTTCGTAGTGACAGAACAATAAACTCAGTGGTTTTCATGCTTGAATTTTTTATTTACATCATTTAGATGTGTTTTACACTGTTACGTGCAGAAGCTCAGTGTAATATGCCTTCAGATCACTCCTCAATAACACTCTCACCTTTGGGTGATTGATTCAAGGAATTTTGTATCATATTAATTACATATTTAAGCAATGAAATGTTTTTATTTCAAAGGGTCATGATTTTTCATTTCAAGTTGAGTGAAATCTATAGCTGTGAGAACTAATGGAAATTTAGCAAGACTCAATAAAATGCATTCATGGTTTGCCAGTGTTGCCTTTATATCTAAAGCAAAGAAATTACACGGTTGGGTCTCTTTAGAATTGAAGTAATAAGCTGCTAATCTTTAAAACAAGCCTTATAGAAAAAAAAAAAAAGATTGTGTTGCTTTGGGTAAAAAAACAGAAAAAAAAAACCACTTTGATTTTTTGCTTAGTAACTAAAGAGTTTAATTTTCTTATTTTTCTTTCCACTCCTTTTTACTCTAGGCTTCTCACATTTTCTAAACAAAAAGGTAGGAAGTGCAATTTCCATCTGTAAGTTGGACCTCATGAGAGGTCAAAGAACTTTGTTAGACTATCAGTTACCCATGATCAGACTTACTGAGGGGGAAAAAAGGATGAAAACAAAAAAGAAAACCCCCAATCTCTCATGATTTTTATTTTTCAATTGTGATATAATATGCAGATCAAGAACAATGTTATTAACATAAGCTATTAAATGGTTCCATTTTACTGCATTCCTCTTTGGGCAGGTAAAAGGTTCACACATACAGAAAGGGCTGGGATTTGCTGGGATCATCAGCTTGTTTTGAAACCTGAACATACTAAAATATCTTAGAGAGGAAGATGCCTGGCAACTGTCATTGTCACATACAGGGAACTGTTTATCAATACTATCCTCATGCAGCATGGAAAAAAATCTTCTATTATTTTATTATCAGCCTTTGCTGATCCTTGCAATCTTTGCAAATATTAAGTACGCAGTTTGGGTACAGGTAATATTAAAAATAGTTTAAAAATAATAAGATGTGTATGCATATATGGCTCTCCTCAAGATCATATGCTTATAAATCTAAAAAGCTTAAACATTTAAATAGGAAAAATACTTATTAAGTCTTCCAATATTGATCTTATTTCTAAGTTAAACAAGCAATTTGTTTATATATTTTCTTGTCAAACCTAAATAACTCATCTTCATGTGGAGTCAACCTCCTTCCTCTCAGTTTCAGTTACACATTTAATTTCTCATAGCAACTATAAGAAATCTTCAGGGAGAAGAGAATTCTTCCTCTCTTGACATCAGTTTATTTTTGTTTTGGATAGGTTTCTTTTACTTGATGTTGACAACTTTTTTTTTCTATGCCATTTTTTTGTTGCAATCTATATAAATTACTTTTAAAAATGCAACTTACTGCTGGCTAAAAAAAAGCACTGAAAACATGTTAATGAGTTCTGAGCCTGGATTTTGCATGAACTCACACTATGCACTTTTTATTTAATTTTTTATTCCTAATCACCAGCTAAAATGACTGGAAAAGATATCTTGGGCCATCTATTTAAATCTCTTTGCACATGACAGATTTTTTTTCACTGCTAGTCTGTCTTCTGGAGGTGTATATGTGGGTGAACACATAAACACATATAATATATACACAAGTATAAATATTCTTACAATTTAATTCAATCCTCTGATAACTTTCTCTCTGGGTATCATTTAATTGCCAAATATTTCTTACTGCTAAAAAAAGAATAGGGTCATATGTAGGTATCTTTTTTTGTCCATTCCAAGTCCAGTTATATTCCTCCTGCACTGTATTAGATTCTAAAGCAACCTATTAGATTCTAAGTGCTACCTCTCACCTTTAAAAAATGATGTTCAAACAGGATTCTAAAATATAGAGTATCTTCTCTTACATACAGAAATATGAATTCATTTTCCTTTCTCCTCAGCTCCATGAAGTACTGTCCTTTAAGCACCTAACAGGGAAAATGTGCTACCTATCTGAGATTAACCTGGACATGAGAGTGCTCAGTTACTCTGAAGGAGCAGACCCTATCCTCAGTTTGCAAATGTAAATGAAGGAACTCTCCTCACAGGTATGGTTGTTGCAAATTCATGAATAAATATATCCATGGATGCCTTTGGTAGACCACCAAAGTAAATCAGGAAGAGTTTTGTAAGGTTTCCCATTGTCAGGAATGACCAAAATTCTTATTGAAGATTATATTATGGGCTTGGCAAGTCCCTAAGGGCATTTTTACAGACACTAGAAATCTTACAGAGAATATGATTGTGTGTGGACATTCAACTGCCTGGGACTCTCATTTCATCTCCCCAGCTTTCTATACATTTCAAGTGTTAATGACTGCAAGTAACAAAACGATTTAACAAATGTAATTTTCATGTACTGTCTTGGAAGAAGACAGTAACCTGTTCTATTAATCCTTTACTCAAAGCAAGTTTTGCTCAGCTACAGGATAAAGCAGCTTCAGAAAAGATATTATTAAAAGAATACTCTTTTAATAATAGCAGTACTCACAGACTACTGGACTCAATGGGCTCAGTACTCACAGTTCAGGAGATTTAATTCTCTTGCATTTTCAGTACTTTTTCTGAGCCTTTTATAAGCTATGAACTCTATTTAAAAAGGAACCATTCCATAAATTACACAAATAGAGGGTATCATAAAGGAGCTCACTTAAAATTGCACTGTAAACTGTAATATAGGAATTTTGTAACTAGAGAATTTTTTTATTTATAAATTAAATACTCCAGTCATATGTGGTTTGAAGCTTTTTTTTAATTTTAAAACTAGATATTAGAAATTTGAAAATTACATTCCTAATAGTCCTATTATCCTCTAACAGGATAAGACAGCAGTCAAGACTGATTATTTAACTCCAAAAGTAATTCAGTACTTAATCTAACACATGTCAATTTTGAGATGCTTTCATTGGTTTGTTGTTTAACCTCAAGCTTAAAGCCAAAGATATCCTATGAAATCATAGAATCACAGAAAGGCTGAAGTTGGAAGACACCTTCTGGAGACCAGCTGATTCAACATCCTGCTTGAGCAGGGACAGCTGGAGCTGGTTGTCCACGACTATTCTGGACAATCTGTTCCAGAGATTCCACCCTCAATAAAAAAGTGTCTCCTGAAGTTCAAGAGATGCCTCTGTATTTCAAATGAGGCTCATTGCCTCTTTTTCTATCACTAGACACCACTGAAAAAAGTTTGGCTCCTTTTTTAAACTAATCCTTTAGGTGTATGCACACATTGATGAAACCCCATAGATCCTTAGCTCCCTCAGTTAGATTGGCAATATTCTAGTCTCTTAATCTTTTCAGTGGCCCTTTGTTGGGTCTACTGAAGTAGTTCTATACTTCTCAGCCAAGGACTGGACTCAGTGCCACACTGATGGTTAGTAGAGGACATTACATGCTGGCAATGTTATTTTTAACGTAGAATTCAATTGTTTCATTGTTACATAACAAAAGAAAAATAATTCAGACCATGAAAGGCGCCCTCAGAGTGCTTTGTTTCATGCGTAAGATTTGTTTTAACTCAAATAATACTATTTAATCAAATTTAAAAATGATGGTTTGCTCTTTTTTCCGCTTATTTTCACTTATGAAGAAATTATTTAAGCATAGAGTTTTGGAATGCTTCTGGTGAAGAAAACCACTTTTTCTTTTTATGTATTATGGAAAAAAGTCTTGATGACTTAAGCTTTAGCTTTCATATTTTCAGATTCTGTGCTGCTTAGGGATGTAGTTCTGAGCCTCATATTAATGAGGCTCTGTGAAGAGAGTGAGCTCTCTTCACAGAGTAGGTAGACAAAAAAAATCCTTTTCCTGTTGAAGACCAAGGACAAATTTCAGCCCGACAGCACAAACAATGGTGGACTGAAGAGAGAAAACAAGAAGGAGACCTCCCAACCTGAAGCTGTAATTGAACAATTAAACCCCAATATGCAAATGGACCCAAACTTATAGAAACGTAACATCTTGGGACCAGTTAGCCATTTTGTGACCATTCTTAGTCCACCCTGGATGTAGCCCTGGTCAGGCTCCTGTCCTGCCCAAGGTAGATCCTGCAGGCCTTTCAATAAATACCTACTTTATTCTCTAGCTCTGTCCAGTCTCAGTTTCAGGTCAGCCTTCCATGGCATCAGTCTAGTCACAACTATGACAAGCACTAAATCATCTATTTCAAATTACAAAGAAATGTTGATATATGAAAGTAATATATTAATTTCCATGTCCCACAAAGAGTATTGTCTAACAGTTACAAATGTTTCGTGCTTACTACCACACAATTTTCCCTTTTCCTTCCAATCTCCTCAGCCTCTCCTGGTGATTTAGTTCACAGTTATTCTCCTAGCTCTTACATTGGTTTGGCACGGCTTGGTTTTTGGCAGCAGAGGGGCCACAAGGATGGGTCCTGTGAGAAGCTGCTGGAAGCTTCCACCATGTCCGGCAGAGCCAATGGCTGATGGTTCTGAAGATGGACATGCTGCTGGCCAAAACCAGGCCAATGAGAGAGGCTGGTAACACTTCTGTGATTACGTATTTAAGAACAAAATCACAAAAAAGTCACTGGGTTTTGCTTCTAGTCAGAGAAGAAGAGGTGAGAATATGTGAGGGAAAAAACATGGCAACACCAAAGTCAGTGGAGAAGGAGGGAAAGGAGGTGCTCCAGGTGCCAGAGCTGAGATTCCTCTGCAGACCATGGTGAAGGAGCTGTGCCCCTGCAGCCCATGGGAATCCACGGGGGATGTAGAGATACACCCACAGTCCCTGGGGATCCACAGGGAATGCAGAGATCCACCCACAGCTGGTGGGGATCCATGGGGAAGGCAGAGATCCACCCTTCTGCATGGGGGAGGTGCCCATGCTGTAGCAGGTGGATACCTAGAGGAGGCTGTGATCCAGTGGAAGATCCAGCAGAGAGAGAGGGCCCTGCTTACAGGCTGAAGCAGCCTTTCCTTGGAGGACTGCACCCCATGGGAAGAGAGGCATGTCACAGAAATTTTGGGAGGGCTGTGTACCCATGGGAGGGATTCGCATTGCAGCAGGGGTGGTATGGCTGCTGCTTGTGAGAGTGGACCCATGCCAGAGAAGTTCATGGAGAACTGTCTCCCATGGGAAGGACCCGACAGCCTCACAGGGGAAAGACTCCTCTTTCAGAGCAGTGGAAGAAAATCTCAGTGATGAACTGACCAAAATCCCCATGCCCTGTTTACCTGTGCTGTCTGTGGGAAGGAAGGAGGGGCTGGGGGGAGAAGGTGTTTCAAGGGCTTATTTTACTTCTCATTATTCTCCTCTGATTCTGTTAATAATAAATTTCACTTTGCAACTAAAGTTGAGCTTGTTGCCCTTGAAATATTTCTCCTGGTTCTTATCTCACTCATGAAGCCTTTGTTAACTTTTTTCCTTTTCTGTCCTTTG
Source organism: Sterrhoptilus dennistouni (assembly GCA_013397095.1). Lineage (NCBI taxonomy): Eukaryota > Metazoa > Chordata > Aves > Passeriformes > Zosteropidae > Sterrhoptilus > Sterrhoptilus dennistouni. The sequence goes on from VWZU01006408.1 coordinate 1,189,557, forward strand.
CCTGGCTGTGGCATGGGAGGGTGAGTGAGCAACTCCCATGGGTGCCTGGCGTTGAGCCAGCGACAAACCATGACAGCTGTTCATTGTAGTTCCCCAGACCACAAGGTCTTTTTCTTCCCATTCCCTCTGTGTCCATCTTTCCTATCTGGTTGCTCCTATTTTCCCGGTGCTTCCTTATCTTCTCCCCCTAGTTTGTCTCTTCTTTCTATTCTTATTTGCTAGCTTTTCTTAAATGCAACCCTTTTTTTCATCTTGTTCAGTTGAACAAGTGGAGTAGTAATATTAGAAAGCTTCTCTAGTGTAGCATAGATTAGAAAACCATCATTTTATGCACTAAAAGCATAACAGGCTTTGGAAGTCTCAGTTTGGTAATGATTTTGGTGTGATAAGAGCTGTGAGGGGATGAAGTGTGCTCAACGAGGATCGAACCATCTGACCATCTGAGAAGTAGTGGGACAAAAAGTATCTACTCAACATATGCAAACTGAGTTTAGAGAAGTACACAGTGCTTCTGCTAATGGCTGTGGTGCTTTGTCAGAGAATCACAGAATATTCTGAGATAGAAGGATCATCATCTGTTAACAAAGATCATTGAGTCCAACTCTTAAAGGAACGGCCCACATAGGGATCATACCCACAACCTTGGTTGTTGCAGTGTGCACTTTGGGTTTTCTAAAGTTCTGTAGGGTTTTTGTTATTAAGTTTCTGTAATAGTTTATCCCTACCAATCCCCCTTTCCCCTTACAATAGCCTCTCCCAGTCCATTGTAATTCTTCCCTGATAAAACCCATTACCACACCCTTAGGCTTGAGTACTCTGGCAAAAGCTGGTGACTCAGCCAGGCTTCAGGTTCCCCACTCCCCCTCTGCCTCAAAAGGGTCATGCCAATGCCCCCTGTTCCTAAGTCACTCCCCTTCATTCCCAAAGGTAACGCCCCTATACTTAAGGGCAGGTAAGCCCTAGAAATCTTCACTTGCACCTGGGCCACGGCCTGAATAAAACCTTCCTGGTCCTCAAGTGTGAGTCCGCTCCTTCTTCCAGACGGGAACACATCTCTGTCTGGGATCTGGACCCACAGGAATAACTCATTATGTGGTTATCTGAAGAGCAGAGCTGACTGGAGATCAGCTCAGAAGAAATCATACTTTGTGTTACTAGAACCATGCTTCAACCAACTTGAAAAATTTAACACCCAGTGAATAATTTCCTTCCTCTACAAAAAGACTGCCAAATGCATTGGTTCTTCTCAAGAATTCTGGTTTTTCTTCGGCGCATAGGCAGAACACACTTTCTCAGCTGCAGTTGATCAAATTTCACTGAAAAAATATGACTGTGTGCTGTTGCACCTTGGATAGACTTGGTGCTCTTAATGGTTTTGTTCAAAATGATTTAACAAATTCACCAACAAATCCAAGCTAAAATTATTAAATGTAATTTTTTAACCTTATATTCTTAAAGCAATTGTACAGAGAATGAAGCTTTATTTTGCAATGATTTTTTACCCTTCAAAACATTTTTTCTCTTCAAAGCAAATAAAATAACTTTTGGAAAGTGTTCAAAAGTAAAGGATTTCTTGCATATTTTTTAATATGAAAAAGACACCTTCAGTTTGGAGATTATAAAAAAAATAATAAAAGTGTTGTATATGGTGTTCAGTAATGACCTCTGATGAGAAATAAATCCACACACTTTTCAATCTCTTGATTAATGCACTAGTTGAGGATAAGGGAAATGTAAATTCAAGTATCTGATCTTATATCAGAAGGGTCTGATATGAGAAATTCTTCACCTCGGGAGAAGTGACATCAGGGTAGCTCAATACTGAGGATGAATGCTTGGGTCCTCTGTCAAATAAAACATGGTAATCTCTTCCTTATAATTCAAATGAAATTTCTAAAAATCAATAACATCTTTCAAAGAATGGAATTGTGATTTGATAACAAATGCTCTGATGTGGTTTTTTTTCTTTTAGATTATGGTTGTGCTATTCTTCTTCTTAGAGAACACATATCAATTCCTCTCAGAATACTATGGAAGAACACACCTCTCTCATAGCCACAGTCGTGTTAATTTCTGAGTGAACAAAAGGAGGATTTATTTGAGTTCTACAGAACAGAAAAAGAAAACAAAATTTTAAATACCTGAATTGTGCCTTTGAATAGGGGAGAAACTTCTCTTATGCAGCCTAACACATTTTGTATCTAAGCCTTTAGCTGATTCATCTCAAAGTTTTAGTGACAATAATTGGATAAGTATAAATGTGAGTGAAATGAAACCCTTCCTTTGAAGGCACCCTTTCAGTGGGGGAGATGCAAAACTGGAGTTGTAATTCATGCTTTTTTTCCCTCAAGCATTGAACTTTTGCTTACTAATTGTGCTATAAATTTTGGGATCCTCCCCCACCCCATCCTCATTCCACCTTATTCCTGACAGTAAGATATTATCAACAGTAAGATATTATCAAACTGGAGAATACTGTGGATATTTTCAGGAAATTCAATCAAATGAGCTCTGGAAGAGCAAATTGTTAAAGAATTGAAGACAAATGTGAAAGATCTATGTACATATAAGAGACTCTTGGGCAAAACACGGACCAGATAAGGAGGTCCCTTTCAACTATAAAATTTGAAAATAAAATTAAGTTACTGATTCTTTCTTGCAAAACAATATCTTCTCAGTCAAAGATGAAAACCTGAACTGTTTGAAAACAAAAGCATAGAATTTCACCATTTTAAGATAGAAAATCTAATGCTGATATGTTAATCAGTTGTGGGTTTTTTTCTGGGTGAGGACTTCTGGACTGATGAATAAGTGAACTTTAATGTACCTCAGTAACCTGTCAGTTTGGTTACAATCTTGTCATTGAGCATTCACAGATCCAAAAGCTGTCCTCAGTGTTCTGTTTGCCAGTACTCATTCCAAATGAAATCGCTCCGTCAAAGAGAAATTAATTTCTTACATTTACAAATACCAAAACATAGTTACAGGCCCAGTATTATAAAGCAATTTTCAGTGGTGCTGCTGTGATAACCTGTTCAAACAGAAGAGTGCTTTGCTACTTTTCCAGCTGCTTATTACCACATTACCAGATCTCCTCACTATGAACTATCACACACCTAAACTTCGCAGCAGAGCTTTTCATGTCAAAATTGCAGTGAAATTGAGATGGGTTAAGTTAATGGGTTTAAATACAAGATTTTTCCTAAGATGGAACACTGAAGGTGTCTTGGCAGAAGCAAAGCTGGCATTTCAGAGTGAGAGTAAATTCTTCCTGGGAGTCAAGATGGACAGAGGCAGTGATCAGCAAATCATTGTCCATAAGGTATAGGTAGAACTAGAAAAGGATGTGTGTTCAAAGTGTAATGATGCATCATCCTAATGCAAACGGTGGGTTTCTTTCCCTTTTTGTTCACCTGTCCGAGATTGTATTTTCTCTTTGCTAAATCACTGTGTACTGAGACAGACAGCTATAGTCAGTGACTTTGAGAGTAATGTTTCAATTGTGGTTAATCTATGGTTCATGCTAGGTTTATATACTCTCAGATCATCTGGGAGGCTTAGGCAGATTCTCAGTTGTATGAGTGTTGAATTAACAGTCCATAGAGACTTTTATCTGAGATTATCCTTATACATTGGTTACTTAATGGTGGTTGCAGGAAGCTGTGTGTGATGTCTGCTTGTAGTAAGACCCACTGTTTTTTGTGTCCTGATCCCAAACTGGGAAAGTTAGTTTATACCAAGCGAGCATTTCACTAATGTGCTATTATTTCATCTTGCAGAAAAATTCCAGATTTAAATATTTCTAGATTACAATTTTTTCTTCCAGAGTCTAATTCAGAGAATGGGGTCATGTCTCTGAATCCATTAACACAGATAAGATGGAGAGATGGAAGAGGAGAACATAATCCAGATCTTGCATAAGTAACAGGAACTTATGTTAACAGAAATACCTTCACTAGCTGGAGTGAACTAGTTTGGGAGATTGCTCATTCAAAAAGAGGGATTTCTTCTCCATCTTATTTTTCTTTCCCTCAATCCTGTTTCTATAGTCCTTGCTCAGCTCACCTTGATGTTTTGCTGAAGCTTTTGTGAGTAACTTCATTTCAGTAGCTCAGCGAAAATGCTTACAAAACTGTAGACCAACTGTAGCTTATCAGCATTTTGCCAGGCTGATAAATAGAATTGGCTCAGCAAGGTATCCTCAAATCCATGTAACACAAGGAAGGGGAGGATTCAGACAAGAACAGGAGAATGAAAATTTCACTTTTGCTGGCAGAAAGTTACTCAGGCATATCTGCCTCTTGGAGAAATGTACTAGAAAACTTAAAAAAGGTGGAGCTGCTCCTTATCATCTGGGAGGTCATCCAAGTCCCATTAAACTAAGTTTTCATACTTGTCTTAATGATGCCTGGATCAGATGTTATCTAAACAGACTGGTAAGTCACTACTAGAAACTTAATAACAAGTAAACCAACTCTGATCTTTGATATGGGTGTATATTATTCAAGAATTGTAGATAATTAGGAATCAAATACACACCCTTAATTTATAAAGCGCTTTTGATGTAACTATTTTTCCACAGAGAACAAAAGCTAGCAATTCCGAGGAGCAAGAAATCATGTAAGGAAGGCAAGACATTGCCAGGTCTGCTGGTCAAACTAAAGGGAAAGAAGCAAATACATAGGCAGTTAAACCTAGGATAGTGATCTGGGACAAGTGTAGAGATGAAATGCAGATGTGTAGGGATGGAATGAGGAAGGCCATAGCAAAGGAGGAATTGAATCTTGCAAGGGAAGCAAAAATTCATAAGAGCTTCTACAGGTATGTTAACTAGAAAAGGAAGATCAAAGAAAGGTGTAACTGCCTCATGAACAATGCTGCAAAATTGGTAACAACAGATGAGAAGACTGATGTACTCAGGAATTTTTTTGCCTCAGTTTTCGATGTCGGACTCTCTTCCCACACCTCTCAAATGGGTGCCAAGCAGGATAGAGACTGGAGGAACAAAGATCATCCCACTGTAAGTAAAGATCAGGTCACTAACCACCTGAGGAACCTGAATGTTCATAAGTTTATGGGACCTCATGAGATGCATCCTAGAATCCTGAGGGAATAGGCTGGTGTGGTTGCCAAACTATTGGTAACTGTGATATTGGAAGTGACAGGACCATAAGGGTAAGTCCCAGGTAACTGGAGTAAGAGAAATATTGTACCTATCTTTAAACAGGTTAGAAAGGAGGAGTCTGGGAACTACCAACCTGTCAGCCTCACCTCTGTCCCCAGGAAGATCATGGAACAGTTCCTCATAGAAGCTGCGCTAAGGCACATGGAGAGCAGGGAAGTTGTTCAGGACAACTAGTACAGCTTCTAAGGTAAAATCCTATCTGACCAATCTTCTAGGATGGAGTCAATGAACAAGCAAAAGGTTAAAATTGCATTTATCTGGACTTCTGTTAAGCTTTTGACACGATCTCCTACAAAATCCTTCTCCCTGGACTGGACAGAGATGAATTAACAGGTGGAATCTTAGATGGACAAGAAAGTGATTAGATGGTGGCATGCAGAGGCTGGCGGCCAATGTCTCAGGGTTCCAATTGACATCAGTGACAAGTGTCCCTCAGAGATCCATATTGGACCAGTGTTATTAAAAATGTTCATTAAAGACATAGACGAGGGCATTGAGCACACCCTCAGTAAGTGCAGATGACACTGAGCTGACTGGTGCAGTTGGAAACCAAGGGTTCAGACACAGCTGTCGTGGGCTGGAGCCATTAGGTTCTGACTAACCAACTTGATCTTTTATGACTGGATGACCTGCCTAGTGGATGAAGAATAGCTGTGGATGTTGCCTATTTGGACTTCAGCAAAGCCTCTGACACCAGCTTCTGCATCATACTTGTCGAAAAACTGGCAGCCCACAACTTGGACGGGGCCATTCTTTACTGGGTTAAGAACTGGCTGGATTGCCAGGCCAGAGAGTGGTAGTGAATGATGTTGATGAATGGTGATATGGCATCTAGTCACTGGAGAAAAACACTTTTTCTTAGAGAAAAAAGATGTTCTGTTATGCTCTTGCCCCTAAAAATTTCCCTAGTAAAATCTACTTGGCACTTATCTTGATTATACTATAACATAATCTGTATTCATCCAAATTCGACATTTATTATTGAAGTTGGCAGCTATTGCAATTCAAAAACCATGTAAGCTAATAATTTTAAATGCGATATGTCATGTGCTTAATGTATGAAAATTCTATTATTCAGCAATTTGGTGTGTTTTTGCAGCAAAAGTCACTTTAGAAGTTACTGTAGTGTTATTAAATGTTATTATGTGTTTTAGAACTGTTGCTAATTTAATCCTATAAATAATTTAAGGAGTCATTGCAAATAAAATTTTTCACATCTAAAAATATGGAGAGTGAAGCTGGTAATTCAGTCAGTGTCTTTATTCAATTGCCTATCAAATTCTGTTTCTATTTGCTTGTGCAGCTGTTCTTTCTTTTCTCTCCTTGTTCCTGCTGTACTATGTATTTCTGTAAATACTTGTTCAAAGACTAGGACTAGTAGTTTTGGGTGCCTCTTTGTATGCATTTAGTATATGAATTAAATAAAATTTTCAGTACCTGAAACCCTCTGGCACTGTTAAGTTTATCTTTAAAGAATAGTACTGAATGCCTTTCCTGCCCAAGGAAATGTGTGTTACTCTTGAATTCATGTCATATTGCTCTAATGAGGTAAGACAATGAAAAACGAGGATGTCTTTGTTCTGACGGGAACTCTCTTCATCTTTTAACCTCACTGTAATTCCATATTGAACAATTTGAAGCAATCTCAGTCCTGTGGCATAACTTCTTCCTTCTTTTTAGCTGGAAAAAAAATCCTTTTCCTTCGACTAAAATAAATTCCATAATTCATAATAAAATTGATCACATTTTTTTTCCTCAGATTAATGCAGACTCATAGAATCAATTAGGTTGGAAAAGACCTGTAAGATCATTGAGTCCAACAGTAACCCAGGACTATCAATTCTACTACTAAACCATGTGCCTAATTGACACATTTTTCAAATACCCCCAGGGATGGTGACTCAACCACTGCCCTGGGCAGCCTGTTCCCATGCTTGACAACTCTTCCCTGGTGCAACTTTAGGACATTTCCTTTTGTCCTGACATTGCCTGGGAGAAGAGGATGAATCACACTTTGCTGGTACCTCCTGTAAGGTAGTTGCAGAGAGTGGTAAAGTCTTCCTCCAGACTCCTTTTCTCCAGGCTAAATAACCCCAGTTCCCTCAGCCACTCTTCATCAGACTTGTGCTCCAGCTCCTTTCCCAGCTCTGTTGCCCTCCTCTGGACATGCTCCAGCACCTAAATGTCCTTGTTGTAAAGAGGCACCCAGAACTGAACATAGGATTTGAGGTGTGGCCTCACCACTGCAGAGCACAGAGGGAGGATAGCTGCCATGGTCCTGCTGGCCCCACTATTTTTGATATAAGCCAGGATGTCATCATCTGCACCAGCAGATGAAGAGCAAGAAAGCTCTAAGTGTTTCTTTTTGTGACAGTAATACAGCTGTGTCAATAAGTATGTTGTAATTCTATTACATTTTATGTAGCTGGGTAGATTTACAGAGCAGTATTTAAGATTAGCATACGCACTTAGTATGATTACATTTTTATTCTGTCATATCTTGCATGGACAAAATACATAAGCATTGGTATGAAATAGCTTTCCTAGTTTTACTAAAATTATTTGACTGATTTTCTTCTGTATAAAGAATGCTATCAAGGCAGACATGTCTGATGGTGAGTAATTGTTGCAAAATACATAACATTATTTACTCAGATAAGAGTGCTTAGGTATTTTGAATTGAACTGCATGCTGGCTGGAGAAATATAAACAGAAGCTAATGAGCAATGGCAAAATGTGAATATGCTGAAAGGCTTTTAGTAGAATAAATAAAGTCCATGTGATGTCTCTTTTTATTTCCAAACTTTAATGATCTAAAAGAACAAAGAGCATATTCATGGAATTCACTGATAATCAGTCTGATATTATCTGGAAAGGAACATTGAACACAGCTGAAAAAGAGATAAAGGGATATGATGTTAGAAACATAATAGTAAGCAGTAATATGAAAGCAAGCATAAAAATCATGCACGTTAGCAGACATACAGACCAATTGAAATAAGGTCAATGCTGAAGTAAGTTGCATCATGCTGGATACTGCTAGAAGGTATTGAGAGTACATGAAATGGGATACCAATCACTCAGAGGAAGCATTCAGGCAAAGAGATATGCTTTCCACATAGAAAAGAAAGCACAACAGAAGAAAAATATATTGATGTTTAACCTATGTCCATGATATCACCTCAGAACTGCTGGTTCAGTGTGAGTCCACAAATGCAGAATTAAACACCGAACAATTTGAGTTGAGTTGTTTTCAACAACAACACAGAGCTCTGTTCATCTGTACAGCTGCTTTTCCACCGCTGCGTGATCTATTTAGATGATGAGCTCTTCAGTTCAGGGACCGTGGTTTTGCAGAAGCTTTGAGTGAAGCATGGCTCCAAGATATTGTCCTACCATCACCACTGGGGCTAATAATTAGTCTTCAATGTGATTTCTTCCTCACATATTAACACAATATTACCTAATGATAGCCTTGACACTACAAGGGCTTATAAATTAAACCTAAAATTGATTTAGCACACTTAATGTTTTTAAAAAGCATGTCCAATATAGCTCCAAATATTCGGGTGTTTTGGTGTTTTTACTTGCCACGTAGCAAAAGCTTTCTTATTTTTGAGTAAACTGGTAAACATTTTTTTGATGCAAATCAAAGTTTCTGAGTATTCAGAAACTGTCCCTGTTTGACATTAGATTTAAATCAAACCCGTTTGAAACTTAAATTTTAGTGGATAAAATAAAGAGAGAAACTGCAGGATGCTGGGGGATAGCCATCATTAGGACAATTATTTAGGCCATGGGAAAAAGAGTTTCACATTCCTTCCCTGATAAATTTGAAGTTGAAGATATTTATTCTGCATGTGTATCTTTACCTGACTATTCTGAAATTATAATCTTTCTTGATAGGCATCTTCATGATTCTACAAATAGGAAACTTCCTATGCCTAAAGGGTAATAAAGACAGTACTCTGCCAGGCTAAAGCTGAACTAGGTCAGGACTCCACAAAATTCTTTGCTCATATTTGACTCCTGCATGTCCATTTTGGTTTCATTCATTTTTTGGCTTTCCCACAGCTGCTTCCCTGTAGTGAGTGTTATAGACACATATAAACATGACGGATAACCTGGGACATCTAAACTGCTCTTTGAAGTTTAATTTTAGATGACTGACATTCTTTCTTAAAAATCTGAATAGCAGCCTGATCACTGTGCTAATATAGCAGTGATTTGGACTGAGATTGTTTCTCTGTCTTAGAAACTGAATCTTAGAACTCTGTCTTATAACTCTGTCTTAGAAATATCTGAATATTTTTTTACTTAAGCTTCAGTGAAAATTGATGAATTTTTACTCAGATATACATTCAAATAATTAATTAGTGTAAAGAAACAAAGATAAAAACTTCACACAGAGTTCCAGTGGATAGAGCTTTTTTTCATAGCTTCTTTCTTTCTTTGCTCCTATTTACCAGAACACCTGCAATGGGAAAAAAATTATACACTATAAATTATCAGGTGACATTTAAACATGTGAGGTATTTCAACAGTCTAGCAAACATTTAGGTGTTTCAGCTGTTTTTTTTCCCTCTGTAAGACTAGAATGTCAGAGAGCTGCTCTGAGGAAAAGGGTTGACAGAAAATCATAGGATTATAGTAGATGAGACTTCACAAATGTTAAATATATTTTTCCCAATAACCCAGACTTTTTTTTTTTTTTACTATTTCCCCATAGAAATGATGTTAAAGAAAATTAAAACAAAGTACTGGCCACAATCCAGATCCACAGCAAAGAGCAAATGAGCCTGCAGCATTAGGCCTATAGGAATGACACATAGGCTGCTAAATGTATTCGTGTATAGCTGTGACCACACTGAAACATTTTATGCTGCCTCCAGATTTAAACTATTTCTTTGTGTACATCTCAGGGGGGTTCCTTTGCTCAATGAAATCTTAGTATTTCATCTTTTCAATCCAATATTTGGGGAAATATCTGAGTGATTTGTTACGATCTCGCTATGAATGACCCACAGCAATGCACAGTGTCATGGACAGTGTCTGCTGAGCAATGTGTCTGCAGCAGCCAGATCTGCTGGGGAGAAACAGACAGTAAATTCACATGTCAGAGGGGCAAACATATTCTGAAAATAAAATGAAAGCAGACATAAAGACAAAACAGCATGAATATCTGGCTATAGCACTGGAATAGGACTAAAGACCTTTTCCACTGAGTGACATCCAGCAAGTCCTCTTTCTTTTCTTTAAACTTTATTATTTCTATGGAACAGAAATTACCATGAGACTTACGAACATAAGTAATGATAGGTTACAAAAAAAGACAAATGTAAGTTCTGTTGAAATAAATACAAACACCATATTGAAAATGCAGGAAATTTTCTTTCTCCTGTTCTGCATCATAATTCAAGAAACACATTTGGGCATGATATCTCAAGAAGAGTTTTGATCAACTAGATAAGTTAATACGACCACTGAGATTTGAAAAAGATATTAAAGAAAGATTGAGGGGACGGAATTACTTATTTGGAAAGACTAACCAAGGATATGATAATAACCTTCCATCATGTAAAGTGTTGCTAAGAAAAGAAAGTGTTTCGTGATCTAACCCTGAGCTCAAGTATAGCTAAGTAAGAAGTGGAGATAAGAAACATAAAATAAAAATGAAAATATTAATTCTAGGACATTTCTAGGAGAGCTCAAAACTTCAAAACTTGTCATGAAAGAGGAATAGAGGCAATATTGTGCACCACAGACTGATTGAATTACAGTTCTTGCTCAAGATTTTATCACCTCTCATACAGATATTAGTTATCATTCTATCACCTTCTAGGAATGGGTTTATAGCTTGCCTAAGCCCAATCTAAATCCTGGGTTATAGATCCCAGGATAAAAAATATTGTTATGTCACCAAATCTAGTCTGGGATCTCTGATTGAAAATATCTTATCAAAATGGCTTTAAAACAGCTTCATCAAATCAAGGCATTATAAATTTTTCCATTCAGTTGTCCAAAGCATGTTCCCGTCAGCTTCTTCTGATTCATCTTAGATGGCCTGCCTTACCCCAGAGAACCCACAGGCCATTCTTCAAACAGATCATCCTGTTCAGTCTTGACTAACCAGCTTGTCTCTGAGACTGGATCATAAAACAGAACTGCACAGACTTCCATTGATAGTGTCCCTATAACAGAAAAAAAGGAGTTTCTTAGATTTGGCTGAACACAGGATTTTTTTAAAGCTTTCTCAAGGGAGATGAAAGTGTGAAAAGAGTCCAGACCCACTAGTATCAAGAGAAACAAGCACCCCTGAATAAATGGCCTTGATGGAAAAATTTCCAGGACAAAATATTTTTTATTGATGAGTTATCAAATCTCCTGAGATGTTCTATACAACTATACATCTGGCACTGTTGTCTTTGGGGATGCTTCTGACTGGATTACTATTTTACTTTTCTTCTTCAATCTAACAGTGCTTTCATGTGTCTTTAGCATAAATTATATAAAAGCAGGTGGTCAGCAACACCAGAAGCAGGTAGAACCAGATATAGTATACATAAAATAAAATTCAGATATTTTCCAAGTTCATGATAGCTGTTGAAGAAGTTAATTCTATTTTTAATAGTTGTAGAGGTTTTTTGTGATTTCCTTCTTAAATAAAGTAGAAAATAATTTAAATATTTCAGAAATGCACAAACCACTAGGTGTCAATGGTTTAGTTTGCAAGGAAAAGAAATAATAATCCAGGAAACATTTGAGACTGAAAATACTTGTCAATGCTGACAGTGGAAGAAGGCCAAGTCAAAAGAATTTTAACATCAGAAGCAACAGGTAATCAAAGATCAGACAGGAGGGTTATGATGCAGAGATCGAGGAGATGATGAGTAAGAAGAAGTGGGAGGCATTATTTAAGATCCAGACATCAGGTAAGGAAGAGGAAGAAAGTGCTTTTATTTTCTTTGAGGGAGGGTAGAATTTCTCTCTAGAGACCTATAACTTCCTGAGGACATTGTAGATCTGCATACCGCAAAGTGATCATCTGGAAAGAAAATTTGTGATATGGCACCTCCACTATATATTGTTGTAACAACAAATGGAATTTATGAATTTGAATATATGATGCAATTTTATAATCATGGAATTCCTACAAAGGACCATTTTGTTTGAATCCTTGAATGTTTCTTGTCCTTAAATTACACCATAGTTTAAATTAAGTAGAAAATCTTTTTTTCTTTAATACCTTACAAGGATGTAATGGACTTTTAGAAAACCTCCCAGTCTTGATTTCAAGGTGTCAAAGATTTCAAGATGAGAAAATCTGTCACTAGCATTGATAGATTTTATTCTATAATTGATGAAAATACTTATTTCCAATGAGAATATCTAGTTTCATTTTCCAGCTACTGGTTCTTGTTACCACGTCTTGCACAAGATAAGAGAGCTCTGTAGAACTGCATGTATTTTCTTTCTGTGAAGATACTTACACTCTGCAATCAAATCATCTTACAATCTTCTTTTTTATATTTTCCGTATTTCACTTTAAGGTACTTTCTCCAGTGGTTTCATCATTTTTGCCAATCTTATTTTTCATGAACTTTCCCTTTTATCCTTCTTCTAAAATATCTAAAAACCATAATTACAGAGAATAAACTTATAATAGTCCCAGCAATGGTTAAATTAACTATGCGCTCTAATTAAGTTTTCTTTTCCTTCTCCAAGAACAAAATCACCTGTTGCTAAGGCATTGTTCTGAATGCTGATTATCTTGCTGCTAGGACTCTTAGATCTTTTGAATTTCTTCGTTTTGAGGAAAAAATCTTATTCTGCAAAATCCAATATTAAATAACTTATTTATCTGGCTGCATTAGAAATAGTTCATTTGAATATAAAGGGTTTATCAAACTATCCAGATTATTTTATGGCATCTACATTCTCATTATTATTTACCATTGGCATAAATATTTTGTCTTCCACATGTTTTATTGCTGGTGATTAGAAAATTACTTCCTATTTATATTTCATTGGATAGTGTCCTGTTCCCAGTGGAACCTCCTTTTTCTGTATGATAATGGCTAACCACTGACAGCTTATTTTTAAGTCAGTTAACCAGCTCTTGAACCATTCAGAAAATTATGCTTTATGATACCATAGTGTGTATACTAAGTATATTTATTAAACAGTAAAGATTAATAACCTGGAAATCTTCTTAAAAGTACTTTCAGCTTCAGACTGTTTTAGCTTGCTTTCAGCAATGACTGGTCTCTTCATTAAGGAGACATCAGAAATCACACTTGTGTACAGTCCTTCTGCACTGGAAGGTAATCAATCATTACAAATCCATAATAAATTGTTTTCAGCCACACAAGTTTGAACTAACAACATAGAATACAATTGATATTCAGGCTTTCCTGCTTTTCCCCTTGTGGGATAAAAACACCTGCTGATAAAATATTCTATCTCAAATTTTTTTCCAATATCTTGGAAGTCTGGACCTGTCTCTGCATTCTGATGTAATATTTCCTTTATCCGTTTCAAGAAATTATTGCCAGTAATTTTTTTAAACCACCTTAAAATTATTATCAGTCTTGCAATTACTATTTCGTATGGAAGAAGACAATGTACAATGATTGATGTACCAGACAGCTCCTTTGTCCCTCAGAAACAAGGATACATGGAAGAGTCTGACCAAATCTTCAAGTTATTTTGGATTGACTGAACTTTTTCAAGTGGCAATGTGTAGCACAAAAAAAATTTCCTACCACTACAACCTGTAAAAAATGGATCACCCTTCAAATCTGTGAGTGAAAGAAAAACTAAGGAAAAAAGAGACTGAACAGAAAATTGAAAATATGTACTTATGTTTAAATGTAGAAGTAATAATATAAACATCTTTTAGGATTATTCTAGTTGCATTCATCACTATTCATGATTTTTAACACCACCATTGTATTTATTTGTACTGGCTCATTTGGAGGATGCAGAGTCTGTTTCTTGTATAGAAGCCATCCCTGGCATATTTGTACTATATCTTTTCTAATCCAGTTCTATTATTTGGGGGATTTTGTTTAACTCTTTCTATAACTACATATAATGTACAAAAACTAAGAAAATAATGAAATTTCTTTGGGCAGTTAGAAGGTCCCACCCTCAGTAATGAGACTGCTATTCCTAGGGATTTGTAGAAGTCACTAAATATTGCTGTTTCCAAAAGAGAAAGAGAGGCAGTTTCAGTGAGTTTCTATTCTAATGTATCTAGTGGCTGCCTTTTGGTTTGGCTCCTAAATATTTTTTTACCAAAAATTATTTCAGGAACCTTCTTTCTGGAATACAGTAAGACATCTATTAGTTCAAAAAGCTTTGATTTTCAGCAAAGTGATTTTCTTCATAGCAACAATTCACCTGAAGTAAAATATATTAACCTTTCTACCCATCTCCTTTTTGTCTTCATAAGCTGGAGGAAAATGTTGCCCTGAATATTTAAAGCTAGTTTACTGTGGGCTTATTTCAGCTCACCTCTAAGGAAGAGATATCCTCTTAGAAGTTCAGAAATATTATGAGCATTAAATTGTAGCAGCAGTTGTAGAAAAATAAATTGGGGTTAGTACCCTGTTGTTCTCCCATTCTTTCCTGTGAAGGTGTTTAGAGACTGAAAAAAAATGGAGAGAGACTGTAAAACTGAAGTGTTTCAAAGTAAGGTGAAGAAGTTTAAATTAATCTTTATTTTCAGAATGCTTTCCACCTGGGCTCAGGCTATCCTCTCTGTGTGTTTAATGCCATCATTACAATTATTCTTCCCTTTTGACTGAATAATGAACTCTGGTTTCCTGGTCCTAGAATAGCAGCTTATGATTTGTACTTACTACTTGATCCCACTGCAGATGATGTAGATGATGTAGATGATGGAGTAGCTTTTATGAAAGAGTTTCTCATTCTATTTTTTTTCTTTCTTTTCTGTTTTGGAAAAACTCTCAGTAAAGAAGACATGTTCTCAAAAGATGTTCTTCCAAACATTAGGGAAAAATCAGGCAGTTCTTTAGTGTGAAAGTTTTTTACTCAATATGAAGAAAACATTCACATTATCTGGTCAGATTTGTATAATAGAGATTCAGTGGACATGAGGGCATGGACATCTCAATGCCTCATCACTCATCTGTACTTCTTTTTTACCATGGGGTCTCTTGGAGGATTTCATGTATGCAGAAAATCCATAACTGATTGTTTACAATCTTCTATCCAAAGCAAATACGCTACCACTTCTGAGATATTTGAAATATTAATTGTAGGGTTTGAACTGAAAAATATTTTTTAGCTATTTTCCCATTAAAAACCCAATTTCTGCTTTTAGGTTTTTTTTAATGTTACAAAATTATATCTGACTAGTTATTTGCAATGTGATTAACAGTTTGAAATTCAGATTTCCATTTTACTCCCCACTTATAAATTTTTTTGTTTGCTTGTTCATTTTGGTAGAACTTGCCATAAAAAACTTAGCATGGTGAATTTACCCTTTCTCGAAAAGAAAAAAACTTAATAAATATACAAAGAATATTACCCTCAATACAAACTCTGGAACATAGAGGGCACTGTTACATTAATGAAAATAGTATTTTATAAACAGGACCATTTAGAATTTCTTTTAATGTTAGGAAATAAAGTACCATTATGCTATAGTGATAGTTATGATGTAATTGTTCCTGTCTGCAAAAAGCCAGTTCATATAAAATGTAAATGGAATCACATATGCAGTGTATTCATCCAGAATGAGTTAAAAATTTAAAATCTCTATATGGAGATTACTTTTATTTATTTATTTGAGTAAGTTTTGCATTTTAGACTCATAAATTCTGGTATAAAATAGCCTCATAGTATCCTAACATGCAGAGATGCATTCTTAATTCTCCTAACACATTTTAGAAAGGATTTTTAGCACGTAACTGGTACATCAGGAAGTATCTTACACACTAAGGAGAACCATAAACGCCATTTTAAAGGTAGAGCAATGAGGTAATTTTGCTTTTGATCAGCTGGCTTCATGAGGAAGAAGTCTACATAGCAGTGCCATAGTCCTTCATTCCTGTCATCCTACTGCTCACAAGCAACAGCAGTACTGGAAGAAGAGGAACATTATGAAGACTGTTTTCCTGGATAGCCATGCTTTATTCTCTCTTCTGGAAGACTGTGCAATTAAGAACTGCAGTTGTAGGTCAGAAGACAGAAATCAGGCACTGGCTAGAAAGTTATTTAGAATTACTCTAATAATTCAGGCCCACATGGCATTTATTATTCTGCTTCACTGAAAAAGAATCTGTACACAGGCTGAGGTTTATTAATGCAGGAGGAAAGATGCTAATGCTCCCACATCTACTCAAAGGCTGAGAAGAAACGTAGTACCCTCTTCAACATCATCTTGTATTTTGTAGCCCAGTATTGTTTTGTGTGTGTTTCTTTATTTGAAAGTGATGAAAGTGTAAAATGAGTAAGTTCCCTCCTTTATGGAGGGCGTTTGGTGACTTTAATAGCTACCTCAGTCTGGAAACTCCCATAGGAATTGTCATGACTCTTAAAGAGCATTAAAAAATTATAAGAAACCACATTTTTTTAGCATATCACACTAATCATAGAACTAAGAAAATGGCCTGGAATCTATTTTAATTAGAGCTTTGTAAGTACCATAATATAACATACCTAGTAGCAGTGACTCTTATGTTGAAAAGCAGTAACTGTGAGATTGGATCTGTCTGGGACTGGATTTGTTTGCAATTATTCTGCTGTTTGCAGGTATCCTGGGGTTAAAAAGACTTATTCAACTTCCACTGATTTTTATACTAACTGCTTAAATGTCTATATTTATAGTAGTTCTCTCAAAGAGAATTGCATTTCTTCAAAGGGCAATTTATTAGGAATTCAGACAGGCAAAAATGTAAGATATACTTTCAATATCAAAATCATTGTTTAAATGTCAGCTAGCTAAGGATTCTCCTACATTTGGAACACCATGCCATCAAAATTCATCAAATATGACCCATAAATAAAAGTTGTTTATTCTTTGGTCTGATTCCTATTATTAAGTATTAAAATAATTCTCCTCCCAAGAATTTTGGTTTCCCTCTAAAGTATTATGAACTTGTAGTGACATAAATAAGAGCATTATCTTAAAACCAACTACCAAGGTTAATCCCTGCCATCAAGCAAAAAAATCTACTCATCTCTTTCCAGTACAGAATATATTTATATTTAATTACCTTTAAAAAATAATTTCTGTGCTGCATATGATTATTATGCTGGACAAAACTTGTCTAGTTGTATGGGAACATGAATATGCATTAAAAATAAGAGGGAAAAAAGGTGAGTTTTTCTCAGGTTTTATGTTTCTTTCTGCCCGAAATTTCAAGGTGGGTGGTTCTGGTGGGCTTGAGGGAGTGTTTTTCCCTCTCTGACCTCTGAAGGTTTTGAGTCTGAGTCTGTGTCTCTGTGCTCAGAGTGAGAATGATGTGGAGTCCCAAGGCATTGGTTTTCTTGGTTTCTCACGTTGTTTATTAATTCTTATCTTACAATTCTCTGTGTCCAGCCAAGATGTTCACAGCAGCTCAGACATGATGTGACTCCCCCTGTGATGGGAGGTCACTCTGCTTTTACACAGATAACTACATGGTTATTATTTACCATTTCATACCAATGCCTATCACCTATACTAACAGAGTCATTTCTACTTTGACCCAATCCACTGAAACTACTTTGTGCCCACGTCACTGCAGAAGATGGATGCCGAGGGAGAAGAAGAAGAACCCAGGGCACCACCCTAAAATCTCCATCTTGTCCCCTTGCATCTGCATTCTAAAAATCCCAAAACTACAAAATCTTCTACCTGGTGATAACTACACTACTATCTGTTACACATTTGTGACTTGTAATTCTTCTCTGTGTTGGAAGTTTTTTACATGGACCAAAATCAAAGCCTGTGTCTTCCTGGGCTCTGTGCCAGGAAAAGCCCCTGGCCAGACCCCAGACCCTCTTCTTCGGGTCCCAGGCTTCTCTACCGAGGTCTGTGACCTTCCAGGGCGCCCAGAGGGGTGCTTTGGACTCCAACAAGTTTTAACTTGAAATTTTAGAAGATTGACTATAATTGACTTTTGACTGTCATTGCATAAATGACTGTACTGTAAATAAAATAAATTTTTAAAAAATTACTCTACTGTAAATGAAAATTTTGTGGCACTTAAAGATGTACTAGGATCAGGCACTAATCAAATGAATCTTAGTTCAAAAGGATATTTAGAAATTACTAAAGTGTCATTCATACTTATTACACACATTTTCAGTACAATGGTTATTTGTTATAATTGCGTGCTATATGTTGAAAACCAGAAATTATCAATCAAATACTATTAGATGAGAGTTTACCAGAATTTTCATTATGTTACATTTTCTGAAGTGAAAAATCCCCAAAAAACTCCAGGAACAGCTCTAAAAAATATCTCAATTTATTCTGCTACGTAATATAATTTTTTTAACATCAGCTCCTGGAGAAAGGTGATTGATAGAAAATAATTTTGGGTGTTCTAATCAGGCAGTTTTCTGGAAATTTTTGATAATACACGTAAGTGTTTTTAATGTTTAATTCGTACAGGTTGCAATTCATTCCAATATTTCTAAAATAAATGGATTTTTTACAGTATTTTTTGTTTCAGGTATAAATAATATTCCTTTTTTTCCCCTCTGTCTCTGAGTGTCACTTCTTCAATCAAAACATATTCAATTTCAGGTCAGGAAGAATTTTTAAAAAATTGCATAACCTAATGTTTTGTAACTCAGAATCCTATTTAAGAAATATTGGGAAATCTGGAAGAAACAGTGAGAAGGAGTAATACTTTCCTTTATCCTGGATGACTGTGAAATGTTGATCTCAAAAATTTGACCCAGCAATTTTTTTTCATGTCATAAAGACATGCTTTCAGACTAACTGATATATTTCAAATCTGCACTGCCTGATGCTCTTTTCAAACATGAAAAGACTGTAAAACATCCTACCCTAACTATCTCAGAAGTCTGAGTATTTTCTTTTCAGACCTTCTGGACAAAACATTAAAGGGATATTTCTCAAACAATAGTTTAAATCTAATTCTAGTTTTAAAGAGTCCTTGGAAGTATTTGAAGGAGCCAGATGTATCTGGCTTAGAGAGAGTTACATGTCTGAGGACTAATTATCTGTGTTATAGACTAGGGAGGCATGAGGAAACATTCTTCTGGGATTTTGAAGTATCATACATTGGAACTTGCAAGCCTTTGAAAAATACTGACTTTTTTATGATATTAATGGAAGCCACAGAGACTTCTTGGCATAAACTCAGCATACTTACAATGTACAACCTGCAATTTAAAATTTTCTTAGAAGCACTCTACCCCAAACTTGCCGTTAAACATGCCAATTGATGGAGACAAAGACCCACAGATTATGTATTACCTGTATCATAATTTAGTTTCTTTTTCACTTAGAGCCATCTGTTTAAATAGATGAGAAGAATGATAGTTCAAAGGCTGATGAGTTAAGTGGTCCTAAATGTTTTTATCTTTCTGAGTTTGATTCATATTAAGGGAGCAGACTTTTTTCTTTAAGGTGGCCTGTCATAGCTGATACATCTTCCCAGATAGTCCCCATGACTCTTGTGTTCTATTCTGCTCCTGGCAAGTCGTAATAATGTCACATTTAGAAAATCTCAACTCTAGCACCACAATTATCACTGGTTTTCTATTCCAGTTCAATTCACAGCTCTCTTAACCCAACTGTTTCCAAAACACTACAAGCTGTAGTCTTCTTCTCTTCCCTTTCACATTGAACATGCTCCTTTTCTGTTAGCAGATTTTAAAAAGAAAAAAACAATGGATTTTGAGGAACAGTAATCATAAATAAACATGATGAAAAAAACACATCTCCTATTTCAACATGCGGAAAATGAACCTTCTTATGCAAAGGATTACATCTTGTCGGTAGGAGTTTATGGATAAGAGACAGAAGATGCACAGCTATCATGATGATGTTGAACCTTCTGTGCTCCTGATTGGGTTGCTTTATAGGGACTTGCTTGGGAAAAAGATTTTAGGGAAACAGAGAAGTCTCAAAAGAAATGAAAGGATGCAAACAGACACATTTATTAGTAATATATGAAGAACAGTATCTTTCCAGATGTTTTTATTGAATGAGGGTCACAGTTAACTTAAGAATAAAAAATTACAGGATAAGCTTTTATTGAAGAGCTGTTCCCCCTTTTTGTCTAGCACGGCAGACTTTTAAGATACTAAAGGATCTAATGCCTTTTTCCTCCCACAAAATCTGTCATCTCTGAATTTCTGACATCCTCAGTTTCTTTGACAAGGAGTAGGTATAATAGGCAAGTTTTCAATTCACATTTTCTGAAAATTGAATATGAAAAAGACATCAAGAAAATTCCAACTATTACTATAGTATTCATTTTAAGACAAAGTGAGACTGGATAATGGTTTCATACCTTTCAGTTCATGGAAATACCTATCTAAATTATTGAAGATTGAAATACTACCCACTTTATTTTTTTTCCCAGAATACAATTTGTTTCAAAAGCTAAAGCAACAAAGGTTTTCTGTCCAACTAGTTATTTACTTTGAAATTTTTCTGAGCGTTAATTAGTGCTTCTGTCACAATATGCATTTTTGCCATTCTGAAGACATGCACACCTCCCACACACATTCTATTGCCCCAGTTCCCAGAAGATCTGAATTTGTAAAATACAATTAGGTGGTTTTGAAAAGGATTTGAATGACACAGATTTTTTTGCTATGTCATTTGTATCATTTGTAAAGTAGATTTTGGGAATTACTTTTTTTTTTTT
>VWZU01006408.1:1217052-1247947 GCA_013397095.1 Sterrhoptilus dennistouni
AAAAAAAAAAAAAATTTTAAAGAGGTGATAGTGAAAATTTTTATCCATTGATGCAAGCCAGAACTCTTCTTTAGATCATTATGGTCCTTAACAGATTACTGGCAGTGACATTTTCAGATTTTTGTAGCAAGCTCCTTCACATTTGTTTTTTCAGATATAATCAGCAGAACTATTAAAAGTGCATTGAAAAAGTATCTGGTACAGGCAATAGTAACCAAATGATAAACGAATTTTAAAAGATCTCATTGGTCTATCTCTATACTCAAATTCAGAACTGTCTTCACTGGTTGCTTCTAAACTCCTGCCAGAACTCCAGGGCAGGGCACCAGATCAATCATACACTGCAGCTTCTGTGGGCTAAGGAAACTATCTTCATATTTAAGGCAATAATTTGTTATTAGGCTAGTGAAAGGATAGTTAAACTATTAAAAAAAAATCACTTGGTTTACCAGGACAGTAACCAAATCAGGCAATTATTGCAAGAAAAAAGCAGCTTTAATGAAATATTTTATGTTGATATACACAAACGTTTTAGTATCTAATAGTTTCTCTGGGATACACTCACACTTCCAATGTTTCTGTGGGTTCTAAGGTTGATGAGACCAGTCTTCCAAGAAGCAGGTGTCATAGATTCGAGCTGAGTCATCAACATCCAAAACCTGTCACCAGAACCATGACACTGTTATGTTCTTTTTATTCATGCTAGGATGTGCTTGGTGCTGTTTTTATGGTTTTCATTTTTTTTCCTGTGTACTGTGTAGTTGCCATGTGTTGGATAACTTCCTTTTTGTTTTTCTTAAAAATTAATTTTTAATAGGCTTCCAAAATTACATTCCTCTGATCATTCGAAACTGTTTGCTGAAAGTATGCCTAAAGCCTGATGGCCTGGAGCCTCTGCTTTCATCCTGTGCCTACACTGTCAAGATCTTTGCCACTATTCCCCATCTGCACAGCTACACACTTATTATTCAGTGTTACACAGAGTTCAGGGTAAAATTGATAACTATTGCATATTACTATCTGTCACTTTAAATGGTTTATCAAAATTATTCTAACAGTAGATATCACAGCAATCATAGAAAGCAAAGCTAAAACCAAAAGAGGTAAAGAAACATATGTTTGCCCATTATAAATATGTTGTTCTAAATAAATGGTCACGGTTTAATCCCAACCAGCAACTAAGTACCACTCAGTCACACTCTCACTCCTCACCAACAGTACTGAGGAGAGAACTGAAAAAATAAAAGCTAAAAAGTGATGCTTTGAGATAAAGACAGTTTGATGAGTAAAGCAATGCACAACCATGCACACAAGCACCACAAAACAAGGACTTCATTCACCACTTTCCATGGGCAGACAGGTGTTCAGTCATCTCGAGGAAAACAAGGCTCCATCATATGTAATTGTGACTTGGGCAGACAAATGCCATCACTCTGAAAGTCCTCTCTTCCTCTTTCTTCCCCTCACTTTATATACTGAGTATATTGTCATACAGTATGGAATATCCCTTTGGGAAGTTGGGTTCAGCTGTCCTTGCTGTGTCACCTCCAAATTGTTTGTGTCTCCTCAGTGCTGGA
Source organism: Sterrhoptilus dennistouni (assembly GCA_013397095.1). Taxonomy (NCBI): domain Eukaryota; kingdom Metazoa; phylum Chordata; class Aves; order Passeriformes; family Zosteropidae; genus Sterrhoptilus; species Sterrhoptilus dennistouni. The sequence continues at coordinate 1,218,630 of VWZU01006408.1, forward strand.
GCGGTACAAGAAACAGGAAAGGCCTTGACTGTAGAAGCACTGCTCAACAATAATGAAAACATCTCTGTATTATCAACACTGTTTTCAGCACAAAACCAAAACAGACCCTCATACTGTGAAAAAAATTAACTCTACCAGAGGCAAAACTAGCACATGAATAAATCACCTAATGAACAGTTGTCTTCTCATCATGACCAATTCCCACTTTTGAAAAGGAGGTAACTCTTTCTCTGCCTCTCACCTGACTTGGATCAAGTAGAACACTGTTACTTAGGAAACTTTTCTTAGTTTACTTATTAAGTGCAAGCTGTAGAATGAAGTTTGGTAATGCAGCAAGAAAAATATCTGAGAAATTACAACACATTATCTTAACTAAGCTGGATATAGAAATAGAGAATTTGAAGTCAATTGCTTCATAAGTTCCAGTTAGTAAAAAATTACATAAAATCCATGTAAAATTCCAGGTTGAAAGATTTTCTCTAGTGTAATACCTCCTTGAATTGTCATTACATCAACCAAGAGCAGTAATTGATAATTTTTTTTCTCTTCCTCGAAAGAACAGAAATAAAAATTATTATTCCCTCACATATTTGATTGTTTTGATTCTAGTATACGTGTCTACATAGCAGTAAAACTGGTTATGTACTACATTCAATTAAAAAGCTGTACAATAACAAGCCAAGCAAAGAACTAGAATAGAACAAGCCAGCCCCATAAATTAAAATAGATACATGTACCTAAACCCAGAACATGCTTTTGACTATCTTTCTAGTAACAGCATACAATTTCAAAGGAGTATTTGGTATTTACAGGTATCTGAAATGAGACTGCATTAGCAGTAGGTTCTAAACACTTTTCTTTTCCTTGCCATCCAGAGTCCTTGTGTGTATCTCCAATTAATATTTCACTGGGTTTTATGGTTTGCAGGGACTCCCTTCTTATCCACTGACATTTATGTCACGATGCTCAGTTTAGGAACAACCATTCTGAAATTGGTAGGTGTGGAATCCTCCCATTTTGAAAAAACTGAAATCTGATCTTATTCTCCTTGTTATCTCCTCCCTTGACCCAAACCCTAGACTCCTCCCCTGGAATACCTGATAAAACCCTACCACCTTGCCCCTGCGCTCTCTCTCGCTCTTTCTCTCTCTTTTCCTTCTCCTCCCTCCCCAGCTCGGGGCGGGAGGATGTAAAATGGACTCTCATGCTAAACAAGACAGAGACTTGTTTCATCTGTTTCCCTGCCAGCACCTGTAACCTCCCTGGACACGATGATCACTGTAGCTGTGTGATGCTACAGCTACGGTCTTTTGAGACTGGTAATTTCCCCAAACCAACCACCAATAATCTAAAAACAGAAAAGAAAAAGAAAAACTTGGTGTATACTAGCATTCATCTCTCCCAGGTAGTACTTTAGCACTGGAAATAGGAAAATGAAAGGGTAACATTGAGATACTACATTACTAGGACAGGCATAGAGAGAAATTTCATTCTGTAAAAAAAAACACCTGAATATTAAAGGAAAGAGCAGTCACTCACCTAGGGCTTTTCTGGGCTACTGGCCTCACATGATCCTACCTTTAAGGAACAGCTCTTTCCACCAGAAATAATGGAAAATTTATTGCAAATATTTATTCTGGTTTTAGCACTGTTTTTCCATCCCTAAATTGATGAATAATTACCTTTTGTCTCTCTGAAATCCTATGTAGTCCTTGGATGATGAAGTAGCTGCAGTGGTGGGGAAAAAAGGGGGAAAACAGGGGAAGCCAGAGCTATACATTGCAAATTCATTGTACATTGCATTTCCTCACATGCTCATGTATTGCACATATTCATAAGCTTTCTGGAAAAGAGGTGAGTAGTGAGGTGATAAAGTTTTCTGGGAGCACTAAATTATTCAGGGTAGTAAAAGCAAAATCTGGCAGTGAAAAGTTGCACAAGTTTACAAGACTGAAAGAGCAGTAAAAGATGATATTCAGTGGTGATAAATGTAGAATAATAAGCAGATGGAATAACATCTATGTATATAAACAATGAGAGAACCTAAATAACGTACTACCATTCAGGAAAGTGATTCCAGACTCGTTGTAGACAATTCTAAAAAAAATCAGACCCATTCTAGAAAGTGCTAAAAACCCCTGACTATAGCATTTTGAATGACTAAGAAAGGAATAAACAACAATTTAAGAGAATATTTAGAGAAATGGGTAAACCCTTTGCAGTTCTGTTTCTTCTTCTAGTCTCAGTAGAATACATAAAAAAAGACTGTGGTATAAAGAATAGTAGAATTTATGGAGTAGAGAGTTTCTTTGCAGAGTCTCTATAGCTAGAAAAAAGAGGAAACTGGAATTAGTCAATAAAGTCTCGAGTGAATTGGAAGACGTGCATGAGTACATCAAAAGAACTTCTTAGGAACTAGATGTTAAGAAAACAAAAGGCAGTATTTTTTTAACAAAAAATCACTTGAATTGCGAAACTTGTTGCTACAGGATGTCATAGATGACAATAATACAAATAGGTTCATAAAACAGAAATCTGTGAAAGGAAAATACATACAAGCAACCTACTTATACAGACAGTGATGTACTCTAAGTTAATTTTAACTATTGATTTTCACCATCTGAAGTCTGCACAGTCCTTTATGAGTAAGGTTTTCATTTTCCTTCCTGGTGGAAGGCTTAGGACTCTTTGACTGACGAGATGAAAAATTCACAGCTATTTCAGAGACATTAGAAGAGCATTTTCTTTGTGGGTTAGAGTTTGAAATTAAAACCCAAAACAAGACATTTTTTTAACTTTTTTTTTTTTTTTTTTTTTTAATCTGTAAGATATTAAGAAAATGCCTATTTGGACAGAGAACTAGGGAGAAAAATTACTATCTATGGTTGCTGAGAAACACACTGTGTAGGTGTCTTGGTGTGCATCTGCAGTGTGAGTAACAAGCTGAGTTCTGGGTAGCAGGAAGCACAGAAAAGAGGCCATGAACTGTCAGCTCTTTCCATAAAAGAGTCCAGGGACCTGTGGCACAGCCAGGGGACTAGACACTCAGAGAGAGGAGCCAATGACCTCAGACTTTCCCATCTTTAGACTGTGAAGGTATAAATGAGTTTCCTTTGTTCTAGTCCCCCTCAGAGATACCTTGCTTGAGCTGTTATCTGGTTATTCAGTTATTTCATCACAATTAAATTATTTTAAGGATCTGAATATCTGAGACTCTGCCATGGGAGTAGAGCTGGGGTCAAGCTGGTAAGGACACCCAGTCTGAATGTGTGAGTGTGGTGTGTGTAGCCATGGAGGGGCTTTGGTCCCAGCTGAGGTGGTGAGGGATGTGACAGCCAGAGAGGCTCCAGGATGGTTGGGGAGGGAAGTTTCCTTAACATGGTAACTTACATTGTAGAAATTTCAGAGTAAGTTTTTTAAATTGAATATTTATTTGTTTGTTTGTTTATTATATAGCTACTGTACAAACTTGTCCCAGCATAGGCAGGAATGCATTCTCTATGATGTGCTATCAGCATGAATTAGAGTTGATGAAACATACCTTTGAAATCCCTCAATATGTATACAAATAATATTTTGTGTACAGGGTTTTTTTTTCTTTTTTTTCCCCCCAATGTGCAATTAATTGGTTAGGATGGTTGAGAATATTTGGAATTTTTTTTGGTACTAAAACTTCATTTTTTTTAACACTGACCAATATAAATGTCCAGCTGATAGCACTGCACAATGTATTTCTAAATGAATATATTATTAAAAGTAAATACATTCTTTTTAAAAAATTGCAATGACCTTAATTTGCAAGGAAAATGATGACTTTTAAATGTGGACTTCAAATTAAGACCTCATTTATGTTTGAGATATTTTCCAGCATTCAAAGCCACATTTGTTGCTGCTAAGAGAAAGAGTCCAAAGAAAAGCCAGGTATCTAGAGGTAACCATGAAAGCCATGAAAGCCATGAAAGCCATGCTGTAGGGAAACACCTTTTTTTTTTTTTTTTTTTTTTTTTTTTTNTTTTTTTTTTTTTTTTTTTTTTTTTTTTTTTTTTTTCTATTAACAAATACTGATGGAAGAAAGACAAACAAAGTGCAGGGAAGTACTATGAAGGACTGGGAAGTTTAGTCTTTAGAAATGGAGCATAGGGACAGTGTTGATTGAAAATGATTGCAACTGAAACAAAAATTATGATTTTTTGGTTTGTCTATGACATCATGAAGTATGTTTCACCTTAATAGAGAAGTATTTTTGTAGTAGGAGTTGAAACGTGTGTGTTGCATGCCTGAAATGTGCACATGAGAGTGCAAAGTCAACAGGAACAATGTTGGAGGAGTGTGCAGTATGAAGTTTCATCTGGATTGCCTTTGAGAGCAGTCCTGGCGTGAACCATCCTAGAATGAACTCCTTTATAGAATACTAATAAGTGAAGCAGCAGCTGTGCAGATAAAGAACTTGAATGGCTTAAAAGAACAGCATCAGCACAGAAGTGAGGCAGAACACATACTACAGCCACACTGATGGACTTAGTCCAGCTCTTTCTAGAAGGAAAGGCTCGTGTGTTCTGATCTGTAGATCCCAGACAGCAATCCACCAAGAAATACCATTGGAATTGTTGAAAAACCACTACTATGGAGATAATTGAAGAGATCATTTCTAACCTTTCACATCTTTAATATTGCTTTCATATACCCAGGTTTTTTCAACTCTCCCTGCCCATCTATTACAAAAAGGAGACCAGCATTTGGTGTATCTGTTATTAAGAAAACATGGGGTAAGGGATAGTAATTAGTAATCAACATTTACTGCAATATATAATATACAAACACATAAACTTTCTGCTTTGCATTATTTCTCATAAAAATCTGTTTCAATGTAAGAGCAACAAATATAATTCTATGTTTTTTTAGCCCTGAGCCAGCACATGAAAACTGATCTTAAATAACTTGACCAAATTTTCTGGCAGAAATCCTTAGTGTAAAATTGGCAGACAGAAATGTAATAGTGATTTGTATATGAATTTTATGTACATTACAACTTATGTATTTAATAAACTCTGCCTTTTCTTGCAAAAGTTAAATTCTTTAAAATATTATGCACTACTCAGCCTTCAGTTAAGCAAAATTCACATTATGACATTTCGATAAAAATAGAATAGTTGTGAATCTGATTGTTGTAAAATGGGACAACTTCCTGTCAGAAGAGATGATAATTTTTTCTAAATATATATAATAAACCTTATAAACGCATGCATTCTCAATTCCTCCTATGACTATGGAGATTCCTTTATGTTGTTCATCACCATGGCACTTCAGGGCTTTCATCTATCCTATTTTCTATAAAATAAGTGCTTGCCTTTACCACATATCAACTGATAGCACAGCTTCACTGGAAGAGAGATGAGGATTTTTAAGATATGACAGAAAAAGCCATGGTAAAATAAAAGGATCCGTTTTACACAGCTCAGTCTATAAGTGATTAGTAGTATGAAGGATTTGTATAAATGTACCTTTTATAACAGTACATAAATGAATCAAAGGCTAAACTGTACTGTGTAGTGCAAAACTTGTCCATCACAGAACCCTTATATCACTGTCTGTGGGCCGTTTTTCTCTCATACTTTCTGCACAGCAGCATGAATAGATCATTAAAGTGGCCTGTTTCCTGCTTTCATCTGCTTATGATTATGACTGAAATGGACAATATTCCTAATGTCATTTATATGGAAAGGATTGTGTTTCCCTGCAGAGTTCCAAGGATTCAAATCCTAGCATAGCCACTGAACTTTCATGAAAGAACCTTTATCTGCCTTTTACATCATCCTTTTCTGTCTTATTCTCCTCAGCACTATTTCACTCAGTTTCCCCTTTTGACGCTGAGGTAACAAGAGCTGCCATTCAGACACTCATCAACCAAGAGGTACCTTGGTTGTTATCTGCAGAGTTGTCAGCCATGTACTTGAAAATTTCCATATGTGTTGAATTCTTTGTATCAATGGATTTACAGAAGTTAAACATGATTTCCTTAAAGCCTGTATCAGTTCCTGATGTTACAGTCTGCACAAACTCTGTCCTGGTTCTCTTTGGCAGCTAAGAACAAAGACAGATGGGGATTTCTTGGTCTGAGAAAACACAAGCTAAACTTTCTGCAGAATCCTTGCCAGTTGTTTAACATAACTTTGGCCACTCTTAAAAACTAGTTCCACTCTATTAGATGAAAGAATTTTAAAACCTGACTTTGGATCCCAGAGACTTTTGATTTTTAACATTATTTGGGGAAAAAAATACGGAGTCAGAAAAGACATACTGATTTCAGCTTTCTGATTCTAATGTTCAGGCAATTGAGTGGGACATTTATGAGCAGCTTAGATGTAAATCAAAGCAATCAAAGGAGATCCCTCAATTTTCTAACTCCAGGTGTTCACAAAGCTGCTGTTTTAAAGTTCTTCTCTGCTCCAGAATATTTATATTAGTTTAACAGCTAACAATCATGATGGGTGATCTGCAAGTCTCTACAAACCTACAAAAACAGTGACATTTTTTAGAACCATTTCTTGTACACTGTGTTCCTGATTTTGTGTCAGCCTTGGTTGAAGAAGTGGGAGATATTCAAGAAATCCAAAAACTACACAGAAGTAGAATCAGCGATAAACCATAAAATGCCTCAGATAAGGCCCTTGTTCATAAAATATTGAGCAGCTGGGAAAGTCTTAGTAGCATAAAGAAACTCCTTGCATTGTTCAGTAAAGATGGGAAAGATGAATCCCAGGCACGTACTGAATGAAGTCAGTGTACAATCCTCATCTATAATTAGAGAAAAAAAATCTGTAAATATGCATTCAAAAATTCTACTTTCATGCTAATTATCTATTGCTTTCTGTACCACAGACTTCTTTAATGTTCTCAGAGATGCTAGAAATCTTTGCTAAAGTTTAAGGCTGCCCACTGAGAATTAGTCAAACTGAGCACTGAATACCCGCTAATAATTTAAATATGATTTGAAAATTAAAGCATGTTGTGGGTCAAGTCTGGAGAAGAAAATTTAAAGAATGGCAACGAATACCAATTGTAAATTCATATGAGTCAACGGTCTCGAAAGCCACAGAATTCATACTCCTAGGGATCTCTTTTTCCACAGGTCACAAAAACACTCTGCTTGTGTTGTGTAATGCTGAGGAATAACTCTTAGCAGAGGGCTGATTACAAGAACAATAGTGAATGCACATGCTACTTAGTTGGTAGCATAAAAATCATATTACAAAAGACCTTTACCATTTCTCATGTTTATTAGCTCACAGAGAAAGATCACATGCTCTAATACAATCGGACAAAGACCTCTTCCATAGTACACATACATTTTCCCTTCTTGTGCAAACTCATAGGCTCCCAAAGCAATAAGAAGTTATTTTCTAAATAATTGTCATCAGAGAGCTTTTACTTCTTTACATGCCTTCACTGTCACAAGAGAAATTATCATCAAGAAAAGCTTTAGAAATCTCAAATCTTGTCTGCAGACAATATTCAGTATTTGGGGATCCTACCATGAGACTATTGATAGAAGAATATTTTAATGATGCAGGAAAGAGCCATGCTGGTGATCTATGGAAGGCAAGATAAAGTTCTTTTTCTCCTCTTCTTTTGCTGTAGGACACTGCATTTACTCTGCTTTTTGATCATTGTACTGACATCTGAAATTTATCAAAGAGCATTATGCAGTATATGGTAGTTCTAAAGCTAAGTTTTCTTTGGATGATTTTGCACTAAATATCTTACTTGCCTCATGTGCTCCTTTGTCTTTCCAGTCCCATGATTGTTTAATTTTCAGGTTTGCTTTCCTTTTCTCAAACAAATTTTTAGGCCCACGCCTAATACGCCAGTAGAAGAGTGGTAGGCCAAGGAGACTGACTACATGTAAAGACAACACAGAAAATTATGCTAGTATATAAAATTCACAAATTTTATACTTTCATGTGCTAGAAAGGTTACATTAGAAACCTCACTCAAAATATAAGATATAAAGATTATATATAAGATGTAAAGATTTTTTTTTCTTACAGCACCATCTGTTAGCAAGTCTAAAGCAATTTTTAGTGAAAATTGTGATTATTTTGAGATGTGTGTGGTTATACTTGCATTTGTATAAAGCTGAAACTCTGGTGTTTCACATTAGTATGCATACAATTGCAATATTTAGATGTGTGTGACTAAATTCTACATGGAAAATACTGTGCTCTCGATTGAACCAGTCAGGGTTCAAGTGTGGTGACTGTCTTCAATTTTAATTATTCATTTTTATAGAAATCTTTAAAAAGAAATCAAAAATCTTCCTTTTGTTTCTTCTTTTTTTATGTTTCTAATTTTCAGCATCTCAGAGTCTACAGCTCTTCGGAGTAAATTTCACCCTGATGCTGAGATAATAGGAAGCCTCCAAAGAAGGCAAATATTTTGTTTTTCTTGGGCAGTATATCATCTTTATTATTTCATATTTCTGTAGACTATTCCTTTCAGCTGTGTCAGTTTTTTCTTCTCCCTTATATTGATATATGATTATTGTTCCAAGTAATACCAGACAAGCCTGCTTATCTATATTTTATTTCTAAATACCCTTTTCCCACCGTCTTAATGAAAAATAGATCCTAGTTTCAGATCCAAGTCACCACTTTCACTTGTTCATCAATAGGACAAAACTGAATTGATTTAAGCAGTATTTTTTTACATTTAAGGAGAGAGATGTAAAATATTATTTTAAAAGTGTTTGCATACCTAACAATTGCCACAATTTAGTATTGTTCTGCTGTATGACTCCAAATGAAACAGTGACTCAAATATTTTCAGGTTGTCTGCAGAAGTGCTGAGGATAGACTTATTATTGAAAGTGTTGCGTGTAGGGCAAAACTAATTTTATGACTGTTGAAAAGAAATTGTGTATGGGAGATTTTTCCACTGAACATCAAGGAAGACTCTTTGAATAGTAATAACTGAATGGCATAATTCCAGTAATTTTCCAAGACTTAGAGTTTAGTAGTGAAAGTCAAAACACAACATTGGTATTCAGTGCATGATGCATATTTTTGTGAAATAAGGAGAATATATGGATCATATTGGTTAATTTCTGTATTTTTGCAAGATCCAGCAAATTTCTTAATTGTATGTCAGAATGTAAAAAATGTCAGATTATCTTATTGAACACACAGTTCTATTTACATTAACAAACACTTTTAGCATTATTCATGTTTACTATTATGTTGGACCACCTGTTAAACACCTATGAGGAAAAAATCCTCTTTTTGATATCAAGCAGGTGGAAATAAACCCATAGTTATAATTGCCATGATACATTTTCAGATTTGTTCTTCAGGAACCACTAATAATAATAATAATAATAATAATAAGCAAGTTAATGAAAAATATAATAATATTATTGTTGTTGTTGTTATTATTATTTTGTTGCCATTATCATTATATCTTTTTATTACTATTATTGTTGAGATTTTTTCTGACCTGGAATGATCTCACATGAACAAAAGAACTCAAGTCTGTCTTTTGAAACGTATCACCCATTTTTCATGAGTACTTAACACAAAATGGAAGGGGATTCATTGTCCCTTACATTAACTATCTAAAATACAATTTAACTCTTCTGGCTAGTCAATAATAAAAATAACTTCTCTGGGGGGATTTTATTAATTGTAAGACATCTATCCAGGATATAAATTTCCATCTATTCAGATCATTGAGGAAATGTAATTGATTTGCTTAATTGAAGCTCTCTAAGATTTAAATTGTCAAAGGCAGATTATAACAAAATTATTTCATGTTTATGCAGAGAGTCAGACAAATCCACCAGTGCTGTTCTTTAGAATACTTCCCTTTAGCAGAAGGACCCACAATGTGTGAAAAGTGACCTGGGCACTATAACTATTATAACACTGAGGTTTTGGGTTCAATCTTAATATGGCGTATTCACCTAGGAGTTGGATTTTGGGCTGCTTCCAACTCAGAATAATCTGTGAAATAACAATGAAAATGAGGAGTGTGTTATGGGGTGGTGTTTACAACTGTAAACAACAGGTGTAAACAACTGTTTGTGTCATTATACAAATTCACAGTAATTACTTCTCTATTGATTGAAAGAACTCACCCCCACCACCTCCATGGGAAAAAACTGAAAGGAATTCTATGAAGAATAATGCCATATGAAAGCAAAAAAATTCCATTTTGAAGCTTTTGATTTCTACATGTCACAAATAAACACATATCTAGAGATTTAATTGAAGCTTTGAATTTTAATCTCCTTATGAGATTTTTTTTTCTGCCTCCTTTTAAGTAGCTGTAAAGTAAACATCAGATCTTTAAGTTTTTTTCTCATGACTCCTCAGCAGGGTCGGTATTTTTAGGTATTTATGTTTCCTTACCTATTTTCAAGAACAAATACCTTTCTGGTGGAAGAAGAATTTTAAATTGCACTTCATTTCTGTTGATTTTGAAGACTGTGAGCCTAATATCAGATCCAAGAAAGCAGTATAATCTAGTCATGATAGCTAACTTTTACATTGTAGAACTTCCATATAAATTATTGGGAATAAATTTGTACTATTTCTCCAGAATAAAAATCCATCAGTCTTCTAAACTGAACTTAACAGAGCTTTATATATGGATTTGCTTTCCCTTATGTACCTTAGACCAGACATACACATTGCTTATGTGTTCTTTACCTACTGTTAAGAAGCATAGAAACATCTCTCAAAGTAAGCAAGTGAGTATTATTATCTTCATTCCCATGTTTAAGTATTTCATTAGATCAATGCCAGTGGTCTAAATCCTGTTTGCAGAGGCTTTTTCCACTGAGAGCAAAAGGCTACAGCTGGAGTAGGGATGGGTCCCAATAACCTTATACATGTTACGAAAACTTATAATAGTATTTTTCAGAAGTTCATTTAATGCAACTAAAAAAAATACAAAAAGAACAGAAAACAACAGGCAAACAAAAGTAATGAATGAAATAATTTTTCTTAAACTTCTCATCATATCTTATAAAGTGCCTTCAAACTCACTCAGCATGCATTCAGCTTTAAAAAGGCTGAAAGAAATGGTGGAGATTGCATTACAGCCACTCTGATCATCACCTTTATAAACATTTCATTTTTATTTTCCTAGAAGAATAAGAAAATGAATAGAGCAAAGATTTATGTCATTGACTGTCATAGCTGATTACCTCTAGAAATGGGAAGAATGCAATTTTTATGACTTTATTTAAAGCTGTGCTATTTTTCATGAGTAAATACAGTCAGGACAGACGGCTTTAATTTTTAAGAATGCATGGAACACCGTGGTGTCAATTTTTAAATGATGCTATTTTTTTTAGATTCAGTGTTTTTCTAAATAAAACATTCCCAACAACTCTAGTATGCATAATATTTCTGTTGTAATTTGCAATGATATTAAGACAATAATTTTTCTTAGTAAGATGCAGGCACCATGAACCATTTAAAAATACCATTCACTGACAATTTACTTCCAGGGATGATTTATGGTTACAAGAAACTGACTTCTTTTTCCATCCAGTGTAAAGAAGTTGTGTGGAGAATTAGGCATATGAAGAATGTGTAAAAGTTAATCAAGTTAAAGGATCATTGCAGTTAAACTGATACATAACAGTTGTGTGTCTGGCATTCATTTTGATCCTCATTTGTGTAGGATAGTCAGATTTGTGTTATACAAATTCCCTGTGCATGGGCAATATAGTAACAGTTCCAAAGACCTATCAACTCTCTGCTAGAAGTCTATCCGATTAATTACTTCTTTTTGAATCCATTCTTGAACATAAAGACAATGCACACACATTCTTTGTAGCAACCAAGAAGAAGGGTATGTAAGAGGGCAAGCCCATACCCAAAGAGGTGTTTATGAGACAGTATAAGATACACCCATGTAGATGGTACCAGACACTGAAAATTCTGCTCTGAAAGCTGTGTGCATAATTCTGTGTTCAGGTTCACGATCTCAGACATCCTGTGCCCTTGGCATAGTGGCACCCAAGAACAGCAGGACATAATTTTTATTGCTGATTTATTTAGCATTAAAATATTCACAGTAAAACAGTGAGCAGAGGAGATATATTCTAGGAGTAAGCATGGACAAGTATGGTTATTTGCTTAATGGAAATTCTGATATGTTGAAAAACAACTAATGTTGATTCCACTGTCACAGACAGATGCTTTAATTTTTTAGCTTATTGAAACCTCATTAAGAGAATCTCTGCTTCCTGTAGTCATTATATTTCTGGCCAGAAAGCAAGAAAATTCCACCATCACCTACCACTGAACAAAAAGAGATGGACAAAGCAGGAAATAGAGACAATGATATCAGAAGGTTTAATATTACGGGTATCTACACTGCAAATCAGCAAAAATACACAGCAAGCTAGTGTCTAAGTCCTCAGATTTTAAAACTGCAGTGGAGTTCTGAGGTAAAGCAAGCTTGAGTTTCTCTTAATTATTCTAGCTAGTTTTTCAACAGCACATGGAGCTTTGAATTACTTTGAGCATGCTTGATTTGAGCAGTGAATACAGGAAAGCCTTTCCCCATTCCAGGCTCCATCCCAGTAGCTACCTTGGAGAAAGTCATGTTAATATCTGTAATCTTGGAAACTCGCTAGCAGATTTCACACTGCTGTACTATATTCTTCTTCTCAATGCTTATGGTTCACCCTGGTTGAAAAGTTCATCCATCCGGGAAGACTTGGCCAGAGATTTGAAGACCCACTTCTTCCTTTTCTTAAAAATGAGCACATGTGAAAACCTGAGAATTTACTTGACCAAAAACTGAGAAAATGACATATTGGAAGTAAAACATTAAAACAGAAGTACTTATAAATGAAATTCCCCCTTGTTCATGTACCCTGTCAGAATGGCCTCAAATTTGGATCTCAACCATCAGTTTTGAGTAGTTTGTTAGGTTACAGTCAAGAAAAGGCTCTAGTATCACCTAATTGCAGTCTTGAAGTACATGATGGGAGCCTACACATAAGATGAAGAGAAACTTTTTACAAAGACATGTAGTGGAATGGCTTCAAACTGAAAGAGATGAGGCTTAACATTAGGAAGAAATTCTTTACTGTGGGGGGTGTGAGGCACTGGAACAGGTTGCCCAGAGAAGCTGTGGATGTCCCAACCCCAGGAGTGCAAAAGGCCAGGCTGGATGGGATTCTGAACAACCTGGTCTAGAGGAAGGGGTCCCTGCCCAAGGCAGGGGGCTGGAAGCAGGTCATCTTTGAGGTCACTTTCCAACCCACACAATTCAATGGTTCTATGATTCAGCAAAACAGTCAGTAAGTAAACATTCCTTGCAGCCTGCCTTTCCTGACCTCAGCATCAGAGGGCTCCTTTAGAGTGTTTATTTTTGTCCTCTCCTGTAGCTAAAACACATTATTTTAAATATTTGAATATGTAACTGAAAAAGTTTTCTTGGGTAAATTTCTGGGTTGTCCCCATATCTCCTGCTAATAATAAAGATCCAGAAATAGTGACATCTTGTTTTGTTTTTTTTTTTTCCCCCCCACAGGAATTTGCAGGACATGAAAATTCAGCTAATCAAAACAGCCACTCCTCAGAGAAATAAAATGTCCTTAAATATTAAATGGAATACATTTGATATGAGATGACTTGTTGTCCATCACCCAAGCCCTTATTTCACAAATTCCACTAGACAGAAATAACTTAAACATTCCTATTTCTCACTCAAATACCAGCTATTTATAAAATGTAATTCATTGAGGCAGAAATATAAGAATTGGGTTAGAAAATGGTTGCTTATTTTTAGACATCACCCTGTATTCTTACTAGAGCCTGAGAGCTTCATTTACCTTAATTGGATATGATTTTTCTGGTTACTAATATTCTAAGCACGCCTGTAGCTTCAGCATAGTCTGTCATGCCTTGCTATTGACATAAGAACAGAACAGATATGGTTGATGGGGATTGAGGCAATGATGAGCAAAAAGATTCAAAATGAGCTACTAACATTAAAAAAACCCACAGGTGCCAGGTGCAAGTTTAACATCCTAAGAAATTTTATGTGTTAGAACAGGGTCAACTGAAAAATATGCCCCTTGAGGAATCTTCTCTTCACTAACCCTTATATTCCCAGATTATAATGAGCACTGAATTCCTATCAACCTCATTACTAAGGAATATAAATTCCATATTGTTGTGGTTTGAAAGCAAAACAAATGAGAGGCTCCAAGTCAGAGATATAATTTAATAAGAAGAAAGGTAAAAAGGTAAAAATAAAATAAAATAAATGCAATAACACAAAGGATCACTGACAGAGTCAGAATACAACCTGAGCAGGATGGTGGAAGCAGTCCAGGTGAAGTGCTCTTCCTGAAGCAGTGATCCTGTAGAAAAGTCTTGGAGCTCTGGTCCTCTGGGAATCCAGTGGATAAGTGCTCTTGCACTGTCCCACATACCAGCTTATATCCAGGTGAGAATGCTTGTCTCCTCCCCCTGGGCAGAGCATCTCACAATAGCATGAGAAGTGTGAAGTGGGTCCTTGATGGCCCATTAAACAGAGATAACCTCTGGAGGGAGTTACCTGTGACTCATGTTAATGGGCCATTAGCAGAAGACACCCCAAAGGCCATTAGCAGAAGAGGCAGGGGGCTTGGGAAAACACTAGCCCACCTGGTTTCAACAGTTCATGAAGATGGTGATAGAATAAATACTTTGTGTACATCCTACACTGCAAGCCAGGACACATATTACAAGTTTATAATGGGAAAATACCTGGAGATGAAACTCTTGTAGAAAAAACAAGAACAAAACAAAAAATAATACAAAACAAAACAAAACAAAACAAAACAAAAAAAAAAAAAAAAAAAAAAAAAAAAGCCCAAAAAAAAAAAAAAAAAAAAAAAAAAAAAAAAAAAAACAAAAAAAAAAAAAAAAAAAAAACAAACAAAAACGAAAGAAAGAAACAGTCTATTAATTTACCAACTGTAAAGCTGCAGTTCTATTTGGCATTAGCAGTTTTTGAAAGTTTTTTAACAGGTGTGGAAATACATATGAAGAATTCTGTCAGGCTATGTGGCTATGATGTTTCAATGGTACAACTTCTAGCCTACACATATTCTTAGATGAAATCACAGAGGATATGTTTGTTTGTTTCTGTGGAAAAATGCTGATATCTCTTTCCAGTTCTATACTAATACTCTTGATGATTTCATCTAATATAAACCAACAATAGAAACAATAGGAATCAATACAGTGTTGAAATATTGCCATGCAATATCAAAAATAAGCATGAAAAAAACAGTCTATGCAGTGAATCTCTAAATGCTTCTGAGCATTCTGCTAGCATGGCAGTGTAACAGATTTTTGCTCTGTAGGCAGCTAAGGCTACACATTTTATATGATGTGCTTGGTGGTAGCTGATACATTCCCTTAATGTTTCTATTAAAGCATTAAGAGTGGATTCAGATCGCAGATACTCTGGTGAACATCTGGCACAACTCCACAGGGGATCTTTGGAGTTATTCTCATTTATATTGGTGTCACTTGGTGTCACACTGATAAAAATTTGGTCTCATAATCCTCCTCTTCTCCCCAAGTTGTTTGAGCTTGCAGCTTTGTGGCTAACAAGAAATTTTATGCTGATATATATTTTTTCTCAAATTCTGATATTCTCAGCAAATCTTTGACTTTCTTTGACATACAAGAAGTCTTTATTTAGCTAAGAATAAAAACAGCTCTGGAGAAACGTTATGCATGGTGCATAAATAATAATGCAGGTGTTATTCTGATATAACTGCATAGTATAATTTCTAATAAACATAGTTAATGTTAATAGACTGTAGTTCTGTTGATAGCCATATTCACTAAAACTAAGCCACATTCTGTTCAAACAGGAAGATCTCAGAGAGAACTCTCAACAGAAAATTAGTTGAGTAGGTAAGGAAAACAAGAATAAAAAGAATATTCAGAGTCTACTGGAAGTATGGGTTATCAAGTGGATTTTGATGTTTTATTTCTTCAGTTATTGCTTTATTTCTAGATTTTTGGATGAATGCTACACCCGTCTGCATATTAGAGAAAGGTTTCCATCAGCCACACTTGCAATTAATATTGTATGTTGAGAACTCAGGCAGATTCTTCTTTCCTCTCTAGAAGATTAAGGTTAAAAGTCTCTGTGACTGAGACATATAAATGCCTACAATGGAAGAAGTCTTGGCAGAAATGGGTGTAGGAGGTGTATTCATGAAGTTGAGTTCCAAGCTAGCAAAGCACAGGAAGAGATCAGAAGAATTGTTGGGAAAGTTGGACGTAGCTCAACACAAACCAGAGGGCGACCTTTGTTTTAGATAATGGCTGTATTAGTTGATTGGGTCAATGTGGTTTCTTCTGAGCTGTTTCACCAGCCAGCTCTGCTCTTCAGAGAACCATAAAACATGATATCTATGGGTCCAAACCTCAGACAGAACCGTGGTCATGGCTGGAAGAAGGAGGGCCCACACATGGGAAGGAAGAATTTTTATTTTGGGCTCATGCCCACGTGTCAAGAGAGCCCCCGGTCTCCTGGCTTCCCCTTTTTATTGGGGGAGCATCCCCAAGGAGGGGACAACTCAGGGCCAATAGCAGGGGCAGGGGGGTGTGACCCAGAACAGGAGGCCATCTATGGGAAAAAAGGGGAGTGGGGGGAACCCGATGCCTGGCTGAGTCATTTAGCCTTTACCAGAATACTCAGGCCTTAGGGCATGTGGCAGTGGGTATTATCAGGGAAGTATTACAATGAACTGGGAGTNTGCACACCACAACAGGTCAACAAGTGTTAAGAGTTGAGTGGGTGTATCTGTTGTGTAAATGGTTTTTCCAGTGTTAACCAAGAAGCTGTGAATATCTTCTTGGATTAGCATGAGACAATCAGAGAATCACAGAAAAGGTTTAGTTGTAAGGGGCCCACAAGGATTGCTGAATCCAACTTCCAGCCCTGCACAGCAAAATCCCCAAGAGAAGCGCATATATGGGTAAGCCAAATCCAATGTAAAAACAAACCAACTCATGGAATGAACTTTGAAGAGAGCAATGGGCTTGAGGTGGCTTCAACCCATGTATTTCTTCTGGGTAGCTGTGGACACCCAGTGTCATGACAGTGAACATAAAGAGACCATTAACAGGAATCATATTTGCACCATGCTTCTTGCATGCGCTATCGTCACTGTGATTTCAGTACAGTGATATCTCTCTCAAATAAGTCAAAATTCTGTGTAATGTCAAATTTATAGACATAAGTGAACTTTGTGTTAAACATTAAACTCTCCATGTGGAATATCGAAAGGGAGCCTTGTCAAATAGTATTGGACTCTGACAATCTGGTGAGAGAAATGTGAGAATTTTCTAATCAATTTTATGTTCTAATCATTCTTGTATTCAACAATGTGACTAGAAAACAGTTTATCTCCTGTACTCACATAATGTCATCTCAAGATGGTTTCCAAATAATGGGTGAACAAGAAATGTAGCTTGTTACATAAAAAGTTACTTCAAAACAGCTGTTCAGATTCGGCAAGTAAAGCAAAGGATAAAGACTTTTTGCTAAAATCAACAGTGCAGCCCTGAGTTTTGTAAAACAGATAAAAAGGTCTTTCTGAGCTTACAGCTCTGTCAGAATGCAAATATTTTTCCATGGAAGTATATTATTTCTTGTCACTTTCAATGTGTTTTCTTTTCCTGCTATCTGTATCAATTTTTAAATGCTTAACTGATTAATCTACTTAACATTTCAGGGGTTTAGTTCTGACCTCATATGAAAGAAACCACCATTAATTCCTGCAGGTTCTCTGCAAGTTATTAGATGTTTATAGTTATATATAAATATATATATAAAGTTATGCATTAAAAGTACTTTCAGTGATTTCAGTGATTTTTTGAGTCAGCTAATTCAGATTTTTTTTTTCAATTTTTGGTATTTAAGTTTTGCATTCTGCTTTCAAAAAAGGCCAAAAGTCCATGGCTCATAAAGAAGTAGAACTGATATTTGCAATACTTTCCCTTTGCTAGCCTCTAAGTTTTCCAACTATATCCTTCTCACTGGATTTTATGAGCCTGCTAACCTTTCTCTACTTCCTCACCCCATTTTCCTGCTGGTCCTGCAACAGGTAGGACCTGTGTCTCCAGCTTAGATTCTAACTGGAGCTGTCTTTCAGACTCACAAGATTTACTCTGAATATGTTGAATGTCTCCCTGTGTGGTTCTAGAGTGATGTGGGGTGTCACTTTTCTTGCTTCCTTCTCTTCTCTTGCTGTCCATTTAATTGCAGTTTTTTGCATCAAAGTCTGATTTCAGCAATGAGTTGGGGGTGTGCTGAGCAGCTTGCCCAAGGATTTTCTGTCTCATAAAGCACTGACGGCACAATCCCACTGCTCACAGTACAAACATAACCCTCCAATTTTTGAAATAGCATAGAGTACCAAATAATAACATTAGACTCACTCAAAAACTGCTATTTCTGGAAATACGTGATCTGTTTCCAGAAGTTCAAAGGAGCTACTCAGAGCTTGTGACAGAGAAGACTGTCAGTTGTCCTGATCTCTTTTTCCTTTTTTCCTTTAAATGCTATGAACTGCTGCTAAATGAAAATGCTCTCTTCTCTCTGTCTTCTTGGTGAACCAATGCATGTTCTCCATATTTTAACTTTCCTAATATCCAGCCTTCTGCTCTAGTTTTCTTGTATACTTTTCTTGTTGCTTCACCCTTACACAGCAATCAGCTTTTTCATAAAACTACCTGGATATTTCCAGTGGGGATTAAATAATTCAAAGCTGCATTTATTCCTGACAGGTCACGCTGATTATCGTAAAACAAACCAAGCAAAAAAATTATTTTTTTTCTCAAATGCCGTACTCTTCACAAAATCTCTTAATGAAATGAGCTTTAGAAACTACCCTGCAATAAACCAGTGCATATATCTGTGATGTCACTTGCTCTGTACAAAGGAGACGAAACAAAATAGTATTTGGAGTTCTCATTTACATACATTAATCTGGTTTATTTTATTCCTTTTCAGAAAGTGCTTGATTTATGTTTAAGCAGTTTTTTGCCTGCTACAGTGAGATGCCATATTTCTGATACAATAGTGTGCGTAATGTATTCTTTGACAGTATGTTTTCTGTAATCTATGAGGAAATGCTATTTATTCATACAGCCACTTATGAGAAAGTCTGCCATTTCTGAAATAAAAGCTAATGATAAATGTTACTTATGCACATGCATCCCAAATTAAATACAAGTCCCTGTAATTTCAAGAAGGTCAAGGTACCTCAGCTATATCACCATTTAGCATAAAATTACTTCTTTAGAAGATAAATTATGCCTGCCAATTTTCACTTAAAAGTTAAATTGTTACCTTTTTCTCTTTAACAAAACACTAAACTGACAGAGAAAATAGAAGAAAAAAAGAAACTAATTCTTTCTTTATTTTGAGATGAATTTTATTGAAAATTGTCAACACCCCACAAGATATATTGCTGCCAACTATCTACAAACATATTATTAAATACATATGTTGCCACTGAATGTTTATATATTATCAACTGATTTTCTTCTGTTAGTGAATTAACTAACTGTTAATGAATTAAATATGAGACAAAGAATCAAAGATAGTACTTTTTAAAATACCAGTAAAATAAATGAGTGCAAATGTGTGACAAAATCTAATTCTCATCCAACTGTGAAATGTCGACCTGAAAATGTTAGTTCTATGTATGAACTCTATTATAGTTCCAGGAAGAACAGAATAAACCTAATTCTTTAAGTCATAGTACATAGGCATTTCTCCATTTCCCATGCATTGCCTTACTGATTTGATTGCCTCCACTTTCCTGTTTTTGAAGATAGATTTACCACAATGTTTATTTTTGAATTTATTCTTTTACAAGTTTTTGACCAGATCTTTTATTTGCCCTGAAAATTTTTTTCACACCTTTCTTATCATGTTTTTGTGTTCTTTGCTGCTATGGGCTCTATACAAAGTTGTGATTTACCTCCCTTTCATGATGAACTCATACATTTTCTTTTGAAAGGACAACATTAACAAAGCATAAGGTCCAAGATTGCTAGATCAGGGCATTTGAGTGTCACCAGTGATGGTGACTTGCAGTGAGCATGAGTAAGTTATTAATTGCAAGCTGCTTTCAGATCACTTATGCGTTGTTCAATTACCTACATCACCAGGACTTGTCCTGCATTTATCTTTGTGGCTTTATGACTGTGAGTATGCAACAAAAAGTTTGGCTTTTCTGAAGGTAGTAAAATTAATTATTTTGAATGTTGTACTTGCAGATTGAAGTAGTTTATTCTTTCCAGTGATAAATACAGGGATGTTTATTGCTTTAGCCAGCAGCTAAAGGCAAAGGGTTTGGATCATAGATTTTGTACGCAAAATCTGTAAAAGTCCCATCTTATAAATTGAAATTCTTGGCATATCTATCCTCATGACTGGAACTCAGAACATAATGAAACAAAGCCGTGGCTACCACTTACTATTAAGTGAGTGTTCTGCAAGTGACAATGTTCTACTCATAAGGTGTTAGCAGCTATATTGCAATTATTCTCTTGCTAAACTTGAAGTTCCTCGCATTAACTGAAATGTTCTTAACCGCTGGAGGGATAATTTGTATTCAGCACATGTTCTTGGACATATTCTCCTGATCACATTAATCCTGGGATGCCCTAATTGTTTCAAGAAGTCTCCTCTGAACACAGCAAGTCAGCAAAGTCACTGAAGTCTTTATTATTATTATTATTATTATTATTATTATTATTATTATTATTATTATTATTATTTTCCTTCCAAATCAATGACAATGCCAACACAAACCAACCAACCAACCAAATATATCCCACCCTTTGCTGTACGTACAAATTGAGCTTTATGCAAAAAAGTATTTTGTGGTGTATTCTGCGTGGGGAGACAGTTAATGTCAATATTGAATGCTACATGTATATTGAACATTATAAACCACAGGCATTTCAGTCAAACAGCTGTACTATTTCTCTTGTCTTTTGACATGTTTTTCCTTGTTTTCCAGAGTAATTGAAAGGTTTTTGCTTTCACTGCCTTTTCTTGACAGAGATGCCACAAGGTATCTATACATCTCAAAGGCTAACACAAAATCAATCTGTGTGATTATGCAATTTAACTGCATTTGCAGTGCTAATTTATCTTCTAGCATCTGTAAATTACTTTATTATAAAAAATTCAAAAGCTTAGCTGAAAGCCAAATTAGACTGGGTAACAACACAAAAACACTACCAACAAGGGAAATCTCTAAAAGCAACAGCAGACAACAAAACATCAAGTGATGTGTAGGAAGACATATAATGTGATATAAATTCATTAAGTGCTCACTGTTGTTTTATTTGAGATCTGACTAAATGTATATTGCTAGAAGGCTTTGTCAAGTTGCCCTACAGGGAGCCACCTTGCCATTTCTTATTAACCCACGCTATTTAGATATTTTACACTTATTTTTTGTTTAGCAATACCATTTCCCAATTAAAATGGGAGGGGTGGGGTATAATTAGAGATTTGCTAAAAGAAGACAAAAATTCTTTCAATTGGGTAAAGCTGATAGCTGAAAGTCCTTGCTGTAGTTATAAAATGACAGGCAGTGAATTCAATGTTAAATATTCATGCATGTTGAAAAAGCAACCTATGAATTCAAGGTTAAACACTTATGTAAAAGAGCAGCATGGGAAAAAATAGAAACTTAGAAGGAAGCTAATGACCTTTAAACATCAAAGGCAGAATTCCTATCCATTAGGAGGTCAGCATACTAATGTAGCATAAAACTGCGCTGACATGATTTCTGGTGTCACATCTGATACAGAAGGAAACCCTATTCTCACTATAAAAAAGGATTTATTGTAAAAGGGGTAAAGATTTAAAATTTTCTCTCTTTTGCCTTTAGAAATACTGCTTCAGTTTCTTTTTTTCAGTTCTGGAAGAATTTGACATAAGACTTGGCATTCTTATCAAGCAGAAAGTCTGGCAAAGGCAAATCTACTTAACGTTTGAATATCAAACAGGTAGTAAATGTAAGGGCTTGAGACAATAAAGACATACAGAAGTAACCTTGTGCTCTCACACGTTCTTTTTACCATGTTCTCCATCCCAAACACCATAAATAAGATATCTGATAATTGAGTTCCAGAATGGAAAGCTTCTGCAGTCTGTATGTTAATCATTGTGGAGGCAAGTCTAGGACTAATACTTTCTAGTCAAATCTGACCCTGATGGAAGATTTTGACAGAAAATCCAAAATATGTCTGTCCTACTTCTTAGAAGATTATTTTATATGCATTATTTCTGGATGACTTCAAAGTGAAATTTTGTCTTTAATAATCATATACGATATTCAGTAAGAGAAAGGTTAGCAAAAAAAAAGGAAAAAAAATCCTATTGTAAAAATGTAGTAGAAACAATCTGTTTCCTCTGAAGGGAGAAGAAAACTAGCTATTTATAAACCTGCTGCAATCTTAAAATAATATAATATCATGATGCTCTGCCTTTTAAGACTCCTAATGAAACATATATGTTGATGAGTAAATAAAGTATTGTGTTTAGATTATATTTACAAAGCCAAAGTGTCCTTGATGATTACAAAATCATAGAATGCTTTGAGTTGGAAGGGACTCTTTAAGGTAATCTAGTTCAACCTCCCTGCAATAAACAGGGACTTCTTCAACCAGATCAAGTCACTGAGACCCTGTCCAACCTGACCTTCAAAGTTTCTCTAGAGGACAGCCACCACCTCTATGGGAAACCTCTGCCAGGGTTTTACCATTGTCATGTATCCAATCTAAATTAACTGTCCTTCAGTTTAAACCATTACCCCTTCTCCTGTCACTACAGGCCTCTGCAAACAGTCTCTCTCCAGCTCTCTTGTAGCTCCTTTTAGGTACTGGAAGGGGCTCTGAGGTGTCCCTGGAGCCTTGTCTTCTCCAGGCTGAACAACCCCACCTCTCTCAGCCTGTCCTCAGAGGAGAGAGGGCCTCTGATCATCTCTGTGGCCCTTCTCTGATCCAACAGGTTCATGTCCTCCTTATGCCTGGGGACCCCAGAGCTGGATGCAGCACTCCAGGTGGAGTCTCACGAGAATGGAATAGACAGGGAGAATCACCTCCCTTGACCTGCGTGACACATTGTTTTGATGAAGATTATAGATTTTCATTCTTTGCTAAAAATGCCCAAATGAAATTTGACTAATTTTCCTTCACGTCTGCTAAACATCCGTACTACTTAACCAAGTAGGTCTATTCCCAAATACTAATTGCAGCAACAGCCTGCCTGCATAGCCTGTACAGCCACGAGAGACTGATCTACAGATAGGGCTCCTTTATCATGTCTTTTCTAAGGCTCATGTTCTACAAGCACCAAGCAACTAAATCCTGCCTGAAGGCAGGTAAAGTTAGCTTCAGAATAAAAATTTTGGAGATAATTTTCAATCTTTGCCAATCACATAAGAAACAAAATATTTTTAATCAGTCATCCAAAGTTTGGTAAGTAAGAGCACAGCTATTCTTTAGACTATTTTACTTATTGATTATAAATAGTTATAATCTGCCTATCAGTTGGCAGGTCCCTACTGTAGATGCACCAGATGATAGGCTCTGTGTACCTCACTCAGTGCTGGTCTACAGAACAAGCTTCGTAAATGCACAAGGTTTTCCATAGATAATTAATTTTTCATTGAAATAGTGTAGAAATGAAAAATAGCAGATTCATTTGTATAAGCAATATACAAAAAAAAAAAACAAACCCCAGCAGAATGTGCTCTAAGATGTCTGAATTTGTAATTGCGTGATTTTACTCATAGTAAACAATAGATTTTCCTTATGTTAATCAAAACTACAAAAAATCCCAGAGATTAAGCCCTACCAACATATCCTAATAAAATGAATAGTATCTGTTGTTACTAAAAATATATGATCTTTAGATGGAAGCAGAAGTTTTACACATTGAGAGAGGAAAAAAAAAGAAAGTTAAGATTAAAAAAAAATAGAGAGAAATATCAGCTAAACAGAGTAGAGAGAAGTATCTAGCAGAGTGTAAAGACAGAGGGAGATACAGAACAATACAGGAAGTATAATATTGAAAGAAGAGGAAACTAGGAAACTAGTTATTTTAGGAGTCCAGAAAAAGATAAAAAACTGAAAAAAGTGAAATATTTTGTGTCACTAGGAATACACAAAGACAGTGAGGGAAGAGAAATGGAAAATAAACAAGCTGGGGAAAGGAAAGTACAGGAAAAAGAACAGTGAGGAGAGTAATGCAATGGGTTTTTAAAAGGCCTTTTTTGTTCGTGTTTTTGGAGAGTCTTTTTTCCTCCAAGAAACTCCAAATCTACATGGAAGGGGATAATGCAATACCTTTTATTTAGGGGATTTAGAGGTGAACCATAAATATAAACCATAGTAGAAAAACGGTACGCTAGCTATCTTCAATAACCAAAGTAACAAGGAAATTCACAGTGTCTGTGCTTTTAAAGCAGATTTGTTTGTTTGTTTGTTTTGCAAATCTCAAAGTATAACTTTTATAAATCTTCAATTTCTCTTTTTATGAGCTGTCCTGTGTACTTTTCTCTGGAAGTGTTATACACTCACTTCAGAAGATATAAGTCCCCATGACATTTCCCTCTTCAACAAAGAAAACATTCAGCATGGCAAGAATCTTTTGACAGAAGGACTTCCCTAGGAGCAGAGATCTTGGCACATATTCTTTAATGCTCTACTGTCTCCAGTATGAAAAGCAAAGGGTTATAAAACCGTTGAAAAACAGGATACTAAGAGTTTTTATTCCTTTCCTCAGATACAGTTCTTTGTTATTTGGATTTTGGTCCAGTGTCTTGTGTTGTCAATCCTGCTTCACTTTCCTCATTCTTTCCTCTAAAGAAGCTTCTCTTCGGTTACATCCTACATCTTTATCAAGGGTTGTTTTTTCATTTTGTTTGGTGTTTTTGTTCTTGTTTGGGTTTTTGGTTTGGTTTGGTTTTGTTGTCTGCACCATGCTTACCTCTCATACAGCAAATGTGAAAAAAAGAAAAGGAAAAAGATAAAGAGGGACAAATGGTGTGTAATAATACTCCCAGTTAGATTAGGTATGGAGATCTGGAACCAGAGAATCACAGCATAACTGGTTAGGCTAATGGTCACTACGAGCAGAGGAATTGTCACAAATCTCTGCCACATCCAGACAATAGGAGGCAGCAGTACCCTGTGTTGGACAAATTCCAAGGGTCTTTTCTGAGATTCCTTTTATTGCTCTCCTTTTATGCTACGACCTTTATCTTCTCGAGATAGGTGCAATTTAGTTTAGCTGCACCAATATACAAGTCTGTAACAATCACATTTATATTATTAAAGGAAGCAAACCAGAGACCACCCTCTAGCTCTGAGAACAAGTGCCATTTCACAGCTAACATCCAGATGGCTAAATCTCTGAGACTATGGTGCCTTCAGACTGCTTTTTGGAATTGGTTTGGTCAGTGTTTGGCATTGAACTGTGCCCAGAAATGGTCTGTGCAAACATCTGTGTTACCAAGGTAATAGTAGCAGTGACTCTGTGGCATTGCCTCTTCCCATACCCTTGTGCATGTTAATTTACTAGTACAGGCATTGCCAATAAAGAATTTAAGTACTTCTGTGACACAACCAGTAAAATAAAACTGGCAGATTTACCACTGTTACATTGATCTCTTTGGGTGTATTTGTACATACTTCTTTTAAATTCCAATCAATGATAAAAATCAGAAAAAAAATCAAGTAAATTGTTTTTTTCCTATTCTGGAGAATAATGTTAACAGACCAAAATCTTTCATTTCTTTCATTTGTCACACATTAAAAGGTCTGCAAACAGAAATACTGGCTTGGACACCATCTGTGAGACAGATATAGGCCTCTGTAAACAAGTTACAGCAATAAAAGTTGGAAGGTAGATTGGATTTTTATATGAAAAATGCACACTTAAAAATTTCTACCTTTAAGGCTCAAGCTGGAGTATATTTGAGCCATACAAAAGACTGCAGATAAAAAAGCATTTTTTAGGAGGGAACTGCAGTGTCTCACAGGCCTGTCTTTAACTCAGGATTGGTTGTTTCCACAGTCCAAAATAGGTCACTGAAGCAGCCCTTGGCACATTGCTGGATCTGAGCAATTTCAGAACACCATTGTGGGACCTCAAGAGTAATATTTCATGTATTGTTTGCACAGACTCTTCGCTATTTTACTTTGCCACACTGACACTATATTCTCTTTCCTCCTATAGAAATTTTTGCTTGTTTCTTGTATAGATGCAAAGGTGAATGAACATCCAGCAAAAGGGTTGTTTGTAGTGATCTCAACATTTTAACAGAGGACTCAAGGAATGTGATACTCCATTTAAAAAAAAATTCTAAATCATTTGAAACCATTTCTCGATACCATTAACAATGGCAGAAGGATTTTATCTATGCAAAACCACAGACTTAAATGAAAACTGCACTGCCATTGCCTGTCTTCCTGTTCAATTACCCAGCAATCTGGTCTATTTCTTGGACTTTTTTATTAAGGTAGGGCACTGAAAAATCTTTTACAGATATACATTTATTCATCCATGTTTGGAAAGAGGCCAAAAAGATCCTTTAATTATGAAGATATTAGTGCCAACAGCCTAATTTTAAGGTTATTTATGTAGCATGGATTTTCAACAAAATATTAATTCTGATAGGGGAATGGTGAGCCAATAAGATTTTTCTTATTCTGGTGACAAATGCTACAGTCAAAGACAGTTCAAAATGCAACCTCTTTTACACAAAACTCTAAGAAATATAAGCATTTCCCTTCCTCTAAACACATGTATAAATGTTAGGAATTCAGTCCTGTCCTCCTGAATTTGCTCTTTTCCTTCTTAAAAGATTTCAGCACATTTCTAGTGAAGGAAGTACTTTGAACAGCAGCTCACCATGTAGAAAATTCAGGAAAGAAGTAGAGGTATTTTGTTTATTTTCAGCTATGGGTAGAAAAATATCCCTGGACATGAAGACAATATAAATGTGTTCTGGGATAAAACCAAGACTCTCTCGCTCTCTCTCTGAAGAGTCTAGCACCAAAGACAGAATACAGAAATCGTTTAGAGGCTCCCTATGACCACTGTGTCCGGCAAACATTTTTCATAAAGATCTTCCTGAAACTTAAAAGGGAATATATGTCATATGATAAAACCAGGAATAGTGTTTAAAAAGATTGATTTATTTTTTCCTAATTATCTAAGTTTAATTTTCAAAATATATATTTATGATTTAGGCTGCTTCAGTTCATCCTGCTGCCTATACTTCAGGGAGGAGAGAAAACTGTGCGTTTCAGCTAACGGTGTGGGGCTGCTGGCCTGCTGCCCGTTTGAGACAATGTCAACCCAATTCAGGGAAGGGTTTCTCTCATAATGGCATTTGCTCCCACTGCTGCTTTCTAACACAGCCCTCCGAGGATGTCACTTTAAATTGGAAAAGAGAATAACACTGCATGAAAATGTGGTTGTGCTATGAGGTAGAGAAGGTTTCACAGCAGCTAGGAATTTCTTTCCCTGTGTTGTGGCTCTACGGAATATTGCTTCAGACTGTTAAAGTTCATGTATTAGAATCAGAATTGGAAATAGACTCTGTATGTCCCCATTTGGATTTAGAAAATGATACATCTGAAGGAGCAATAAAACTCTGGCATGACCTGCAGAGCCTGAGGCATTCTAAAACTTTTCCATTTCCCTTGATTAAGGATAATATCTTATACTTTGTAGGCTGGTTAAAGTCTTTAGAAAAAAATTATTCCAAAGTGATGAATAAAGACTATCCGGAACTATTTAAAATACATCAGAGAATTATCAGGACAGAATATCTTTGATTCTGAAAAAAAATTTGATGCCGTTAAATTAAAATTTGAAATTTGAATGCTAGGACTTTTTAGACTTCTACTAAAGGTAGAATTTCTACTAAGGGTAAAGTCTTTGTAGTGAGGAAGATGGATAATCCAAACAAGTGACTAAAAATTTTGCTAAAAATGAAATTGTATTGATTCTTCATGGGTCACACCCAGTTTCAATTAAATAATTTGTTATTTACATTTTTATTATTAGTATATTCATAAAGCTAAACCAAGAGTTTTCATTTATACATGCCATGAAGATCATGAGTTCCATCTAAAAAGCTTTGAGCCAAAATCCAGGATCAATGTTGAGAGATTTATGTAATAATAGATCTTACATTTTCAGGATTTTACAATTAAAACAAAAATATTTTTGTCTGTATATTCCTTGGGGGATTTTTTTGTGAGGATTTTTGGGGGGGGGGGGGGTTTTTTTTTTGGGTGTTTTNNTTTTTTTTTTTTTTTCTGAGTTTTTTGGGGTTTTTTTTTGTTTGTTTTGTTTTGGGGTTTTTTAATGTGTTTTGTATTTGAGGTTTTTTTTTCCTGAAATAACAGACTGGAGTACCAAACCCAGAAACTTCTACCATTATCACCCTCTCAACAGATTTAATTTAAATCCAGAATACCATCAGATGGTCGAGCTCCGATCATCCCTGTGTGCACTCAGGATGAGTGCATGTACAGACAACTTCTGTAAGTTTAAGCACTTAATGTCTAAACTATATTTTATTTTATTCTGGTGGAATTAAAATTTTTATTTGGCCAGGCAAATGCACCTAACTGCACAGTGCTGACTGTGGTTGTTGCTGAGACTGCAAGACATGCCCTATTTCTTTGTCATAAACAGTGATTTTAGTTTTATAAAATAATGCCACAGGTTTTCTTTCCAAGGTAGTTATTATTACTGTGAAGTGTCATGAGCCAGTTTTTCCAGTAGAAGGGGAGAGATACACCCCACATATTTCCAAACAGTAAAAGAAATATTCAGCAAGGCCAGGGAGGGAAGATCATGCTTTATGTGTGTTTCTGTGTTTACTCAGGCCTGTTTGTTCTGCTCTATATCAATTTTGTGGTGTATTTCTGGTGTAAAATGATTTGTAGTTCCTTAAACTGTATTTGTGCAAATACTGCTATCCCAATCTAATCCTTGGAGATAATACTGAAATGATACAATACCTCTTATCAAATATCACTGTGAGAGAGCAAATCTCAAGATCTCAACACAGAACTGATTATAAATATTTTATTAGATAGATGTCTAATGGGCAGATCATATTTGCTGTGAGAAAGAGGGCTTTATTTCTTCTCTCTTCTCTTCTCTTCTCTTCCCTTCCCTTCCCTTCCCTTCCCTTCCCTTCCCTTCCCTTCCCTTCCCTT
>VWZU01006408.1:1248083-1329687 GCA_013397095.1 Sterrhoptilus dennistouni
CCCTTCCCTTCCCTTCCCTTCTTCTTTTATTTTTTTCCTCTATAGCCCGGCATAGGTAATGAAGAATCAGCATGAGACCATTTTGGCTTGAAAATTTCCCTCATCAGCCAGATTGTACATAAACCAGGATTTTTTAGGATAAACATAGTCTTCTTAACTATTTAAACATTTTGACAAAGTTTCTTGTGTTGGGAAAAATGGAACAGGAAGGACTTATGGATATGATTGTATGGTAAGAAATATTGCAGATGTAAAACCTGTGAGTGAAATAGAAATGAAACCAGCTTTGAGATGTAGACATGAGAGGCTGGAAAATGATGATTAGCTGNCCTTCCACCTGCCAAGGCATCAGGGAGAAAACAGATAAGAAAGTAGTCTTTAGAGTTTAGAATATAAAATGACATGGTAATATAGTAATTCTTATAGGCTGCATGCAAAGCTTGTAGGTTTTGTATTTTGCACCGGTTGGTCACTGTAAATTAGAATATTCAACACAAAAAGAGATATGATGTATTGTAACAAGGTGATCTCTCTCTTGCTTTTTACCTCTCTTGCTCCTGCTCTTCCCCTCTCTCTCTTGCCCTCTCTTGCTTGCTCTTGCTCTTGCTTTCCCCCTGCTCTTTCTGCACTCATTTCCCTGCTCTCTTCCCCTACTCTTACCCCGCTTCTACTTCTACCCTCTCTCTCTCTGTCTCCTTTTTCTCTTTTGCGACTTTCCTTCAGCTGAGGCTGGTGGCTGAAGGCAGGCCCCCTTTACCCACGACTTTTGTAATAAAGCCATGCGTTTCAAGAATATCTCAGGTTTGCAGAGTTCCTTGTCCCTGCGGTCCACGGATGCTACTACATTCTTGCTTACACTTTGAAAAATCTTGTATCTTTGTAAAGTAGCCTAGCCCAATACTAGGGTTGTAGGAACAATATGGGGAAGCAAAAAAAACCAACCAAACAAACAAACAAAAAAAACCAAAAAAACCACCAACCAACCAGAAAAGCATAACTTGAAACTGACAAACTGACAAAAAACTATTTTGTCTCTCCTTCCTTCTGCAAAAAATTGTATTGTTCATGCTAAAAAAATTAAGGATTCCCAGAGGAAGGGAGTGCAGCATGAGAAACTGTACATTGCTTAAATGATTTATAGGGTGCTTCCGTTCATTAGCACATGTTCATGAGTTCATAAATTACACATTAATTCCAAATTCTCATTTTTCTCATTTATGGTATAAAAATATGTGGACATAATAAGGCTGTTGTCATATGAGTAGCGTATTAGTAATTTTGCTGGAGATAGTTGGTATTGGCATAAGATTTAACAGATGCATTGAATGTTGTTTGTCCAGCATATGGTACTCTAACATATAAGCTGAATAACACTGGGAACTACTAAAGAGATTTTGCTTTGACCATTGTTGCATTTGCATTGCACTGAACAATTTGTCATTCTGCAGTCTGGGCTGTGGTTCATGAAGATTTTGGGTTTCTATCTGAAAGAAACTTCCACATTAACATTTTGTTCAGAGACAAATGTCTTGTAGATGACATTAAAGAACACATTATTATTTGAGAAAATAAGGTAAATCTTTGAGGCCTTTCTCTCTTCTGATTTTGTAAGGATGTTACCTCAAGATTTTGATGTTTTCTTGCATTTTATTTCTTCCATTCTGAAATAGAGGGCTCAAAAATACAACCTAAATAAAAGAAAAAAGCATAAATTTCATCTCAATTTTACTTTTCCTCTTTGACATACAGACAACATTACCTCTCCTACAGCAAAGATAATCAACACAGAAAAGATAAATATTATGTGCTCAACAAATTAGGTGACTGGGTCTAAAACTTTAGAACTTAGCCTTTGCAATAAGTTTCACTTTGCTTACTTTATTGAACTGAAGGTGCTATTTTCAGTGCTCAGAAGAAAGTCAGCTACTGAAAGAGAAGGCAACATTAAAATTCTTCAACAACATTTTTTGTTAAACTTCATTAAAGTGGATGAAATGGGATCAATTTCAGAAGAGTGATGCAGCAGTAATGAAGAAAGGCCCAGTGCTACTGAGAGCAACACACAGCTGATATTTTTATTCTGAAACTTGTTCCATGAGAACATTCTTATTCCTTAGAAGCTTTCTCTGTGTAATTATCACCTTCACTGCTAAGGACAAACTGCACATCATTTAATCACTCCATCAACAAAGTCCTTGCCTATGACATCCAAAAGCAGGCAAAAAGGTGTTACTGAAAGAGAAAAGGATATAGGAGAATTTTTTAATATTGTAAACAAGAGAGTCAAAGCTTTTCCATTTGCTGTAAGATAATATATGATAAGGAACCATGATGGAGAAGGCAGAAAATGTTGCTCAGCCTTTTTTTCATGCAAAGTTTTCCAAAATACATATTGCATTCAACATTCACTTTCTCAGATAAGATTACAGAAGTTTATATTCTATTAAGCCATTGGATAATATAGTTCATTCAGCTGCTGTTTATGGTCAGCAAGACAAAGTAGTACACAGGCTCATGACCTGAATTTGGTGATGAAAACCAGGCTGACTCTGTGATCTTAGTCATAATTCCCCTACTAGCCTTTTCTTTCTCTGCTTAGTTGCATTCTGTTTGAGATAGGTAAATTTTACAATACTATTTCCTAATATGTCTTGAGCTTGAAGTCTTTCTGGAAGTTATTTCTACCCTAAATAAGTATACTCACTCTTTCTAAAGCAGTTTTAAGTTGAATAGTTAAACCACAGTGTACAGCAGTCTATTTCTCTAATATGATCAGCACATGGGAATAGAAATATCAGTATCAGTCTTGTAATAAGCCATGCTATACGGTTCTTCTCTCAGGGCTCATAAACATCTCCTAAAACACTTCCTACACAAATGTTATTCAAATACTTCCTCTGTGGTAGCATTCATGAAAACAGTAGCAATATTCTTCAGAATGTGATCAATCATCAAAATTCCTGATCCTAAAAACAGCACACAGTGATTTTAACATAGCTGATTGTTATCTGTCCTAGTTCTTCTAGTCTTGCCCTGCACTGTTCAGAATAGTATCCATACAGATCTTCTTGGATCAATCCTACCATTCAGGATACAATGATTTCTACCTTTTTACAGCAAATCTCACTGCTGAGTCAACGATTTTGAGTAAATTCAAAATATTTCACAGGAAAGATTCAGAGCCAGAAACAGGAAATCAGACATTCTGGCCTTTATTAGTTTAGAGTGTAGTAGTTTTCTAAAAGGTAATGAAAGTGTGCATTTACTGGGTGTTAAATGAGTCTGAAGTGCTTTTTTTAAATTATTTTTTCTTTTGTTTTTATAGCATACTGAGTGCTAAGAACAAGCTTTTCAAAAGTGACATTTAGGATCATTTGCAGAAACAACTGAGCATCTGGTCTCTGAAATTAAGTTTTTAAATGGTGCAAAATTGATCCAACAAACTTCATAAAAGCTTTTCCAGGGGCCAGAATGTTACCCTTCATCTATGGTGTTTTTGAGAAGCAATTTACTTTGACTTGGAAGTGGTATTCAACTTCTGTAAATTAGTTATTGGAAAAATTATTTCCAGAGTTTTAGAAGCAGTATACATGTACATTCTAAAAAATAATAATACAATAGTTATTTTATTAGTACAATAAAAATGAGAGAAGAAGAGAAGAAACAAAGAATATGCCTTTTCTTGATAGTCTTTTCACTCCAAACAAGAAAGTTTCAGCCTGGTCAGGGGGGAGTGTTAAAAAGAATAAGTGTATTATGACATTTTCCAGTTATAATTTTTTCTGTATCTTCTGTCTTAAATATGTAGCTTCTATTCTCCTAATGTGAAAAATTCCCTTTGCTCTCAGCCTGCTAATTAAAGTACAGTAATATTTTAGATGATGCAAACATGAAGAGACATGCTAATATTTCAGAGATTATTTTTTTTTCCCTTCATTTTGTCAAAGATGGAAATAAGAATACCTAGTAAGCTTGTAAAGATACAATGATTATGGAACAGCATGACTGTGGTAGACAGATTCAAATTAAAAGTCACTGCCAAAAGAACAGTCATCTCGAATTCTATCAAACATAGCAGAAAATATGTGTCAGAGTGCCTAGAAAGTCTATTTGGGCTAAATCACATTCAGATGGTTGGATCAGATGGTTGTTTATTTAAGGTACATAATGCATATGCATTAGGGAAGTGGGATGGCTGATATTTTTGCAGAGGAATGGGTGTAATTTTCCTACTGAATATCATAACAGTAAATAAATAAAATCTTTTTTTTCCCCACGCAATTTACATATGTTTCAAATGCACTCCCTTTATGTGAGCCTGCCTGAAATATCTTAATTTGCTGTTTTTGGAGGTTTCCTCTCCTTTTTTCTCACAGCTGTTAAGACAGTATTTGCTCAGCATTCAATTTATGATTTTAAATCTCAACCTGCAAGTTTTTTGTTTGTTTGTTTGTTTCTGAATATTTATATTCAGGGAAAATCATTGAATTAGGCCAATTTGATGTGGTATAGGACTACACGAGCAGAAAGCATGACCAAAATAATTTTCTCTAACATTCCAGCCAACAATTTGTACTAGAAAAAGTAACAGAATATTTCAATCACATATCAGAAATCCTTCAGAACCACATAGCAAATCCAAGCTCCATAAGAAAATACCAATATGTGGCTAGGTAGCAATAGGAACCATAGGAAGAAAGCAGGAGACATTAAGGCAATACTGATGTTCAGTTTTGTCAGAATGACAACCGAGGTTACGCAAGCAGCTGGTCAGACCAGAGAGAATGACTGTAGCCCTGGTTCATGCCTGAGATGTTTGGTTTTTTTGAAATTCCTTTCCCAGGGAATTTTCTGTAAACAAGAGACATGTTTGTTTACATATTTCCTCAAGGAGGGACTTTCTTCTTGATGTCCCTCTGGTCTAACCAACTTGATTGAAAAAGTTTGTCTTGTCACCAACTGAATTGGTCTGTGTAATATAGTGTAAAAGGGGAAACACTTCCCAAAAATAAAGGAGTCACTTTTTCAGCCTTCTGAAGTCAGAGTCTTTGTAGCATTGTAGTGTACTACAGCATCAAATGACTGAAAAACTTCCTCCAATTCCACCCAAAGGATGAAAGCAAGGAAAGTCACACTCAAATGAAAACTGTAGTCCTGAAAATAAAATTTTATATGGAAAGTCATATGCTCATGAAGAAATTCTGCTTTTGATAAGCCACTTATCAAGACATAAAATTGATTGAAAAAAAATGTTTTCAGTGATAATTTAAGTCTCTTGCAGCCCAAATCAAAACCCAAACACAGAAAACAATCAACACACCAGCACAGTAGAAGGAAAATATAAGTTGACGACACAATTACCCATAAAGGAATATCAAGGACAAAATTTCTTCCACCATAAAGTTCTTTTCAATTCATTTGCCCAAACTAAACCAAGAAAAGTGGTATTTTCATGATTAAACATCCAGATAGTTTTTAAACAAATAAATTAAAAATTATTGTTAATAACTAATATAATTTTAGTTATTTATGTAGCAATACTCTAGAAGTTATTGGTGTATTACAGTTACAAGAAGGATGGAATTTCTTACCTTCAGTTCATACTTCATCTCCTCTAAAACTCAATGAGGAAGTAGAAGAAGACAATATTGGTGTTAAGGTTTATTAACTAACTGCAAAAAAGATATTTGCTGTTAGTCAGCTGCTGGTGTTTACTGTAGTTCTCTGAAAGACATTTCAGATCAAGGCAAGTCTTTCAAATTCAAAGTTGTGGAACATCCATTATAGTACAAATTCTGTATTACATCACTTGCATCCTTGATATTTTTTGTAATGTTACATACAATCTGCCCAGACATTCATGACTACTAGGAGGTCCAGAGAATCATAAAACCACTTAGGTTGCAAAAGATCCTTAAGATCATCAAATCCAACTGTAAATCTAATACTGCCAAAGTTGTTGTACAGAAGCATTTGAAATTACATAAAAAGACATTTTCTTCAAGTATGAGGTGAAAAAGATGATTAAAAATTGTATTTATTCTTTCTCTGTGTTTGAGTAAGCTCAGAGATAAAAGTATGTTAATGACACAACAGCAGAAATTCTATAGGAAGGGAACATGAGACAATTTCTTGAATTTGCCACCAAAAGTGATGGTCTAGACTCTCTTTGCTCTT
Organism: Sterrhoptilus dennistouni; assembly: GCA_013397095.1. Classification (NCBI taxonomy): domain Eukaryota; kingdom Metazoa; phylum Chordata; class Aves; order Passeriformes; family Zosteropidae; genus Sterrhoptilus; species Sterrhoptilus dennistouni. The sequence continues at coordinate 1,254,261 of VWZU01006408.1, forward strand.
CTGTCCTTTTTTAGGTCTTGCTGATAAGGAGTGCTGACTCCTACGTTGTATTAAATGTCTTTTCTTAGTGTATGTGCCCTGGGAAACAACCTGTATTTTTCCTTAATTATCTGGGGAAATATAAATAAAGATGCATTTCTTACAAGAGATTTTTGAGTATTATTCAGACTGCATGAACAAACATGGTGCTCATTTCTCTTGAATTAGGAAATGTTGATAAGAAGTAAACTTTTTTTACCAGGACCACAAAGTTTTGTTTTCTTCTGCTTTTTCTTCTTCCTATTCTTCTCTGAAAATGCTGAATAGATTTTAACTGTTTTAAGATACCTTTTCCTTGTGAGGTGACTTCCACCTCACTACCTCTGCCGTTCATACAAGATCTATCATGACATATCAGTTATTGCAAACACAAACAGAACAGAGAGGTGATAAGCCCTCAAAGCTGTATAAGTACAAATCTTCAGATGGAGGAGAGCTATTCGCAAACTAGCACCAGAAGGAGAGAACTTGAGGTCAAAGACAGATGGCAACACTCTCATTCCTGTTGTGTTTTCAGATGTGATTTTTTTTTTTTTTTGTCCTCTGCAGCCTAAATTACAGGGAAAATGTACATCTACAGGAATTGTGTGTATGTGTGTGAGATAAGGGACTTCAAAGTTCAAGGCTAGTAGATCTGGTCATTGACTGTAACGAACAAAGTTACAAATAGAAGTTTTGCATCTGTGATTTATTGCAAGTAACTTCTGTCTCTACTGTACCACTATGAAATGTCCACGTCCCCTGCTTATCTCTCCCTTTAGGCATGAGTTGTGTAGAGTTGCTAGGAGGGAGGGGAACATTAATGGCTTTTAATCAGGCATCCAGTGAGGCAACACAGAAGAGGAAATGATTATTTTTTAACTGAATGCACTGGTAGCAATGCACCCAAATGCCCAAAATTAACTTTATTTTTCAATGTTTCTAGAGGAGCAGAATGCAGGATCCGTAGCACACATATTAACAGCACCAATTATCCATAAGACTGCTGCTCTTCTTGAGCCCTGTATAGTTCAGAAGATACATTTTCTATCTTTATGCCTTGTGCTCAGAGTGTGAAATTCAATAAAATAAACCACAGCAGTATCACTGATGTCGTGGGTTTTTTTACTGCTTCCTATTGGGTCCATTAGACTAATTAATTCCTGTGATACAACCATTTATATTCTGCACATGATTCCTGAAAACATGTGGGCAAGAGAACATTTCAGGGTTTTTGTTGTTCTTCATTTATAGTTTTCCTGGCTATTTCCCTTAATTCTCTCCACAAGAAGTAATTCTTGCTCAAACATCTTTGTGCTCTTACTCCCTTTCCACACAGTTGCAGGCAGAGTTGCATTGACAATAACTTTGCAATGCGTTGCTGATGTTTTCTCTTCTCTCAAACAAGTGCAAGCACTTTATATTTCATCACGTTTTTACATGCCTATAGAGATAATAAGTAATAGAGATTTAAAAAAAAATCGATATTTTAATTAAGGAAATGTATGCTAAGCATGTTTTGATTCAGAGGGAATTAATTGTCTCCTTGGAAGGATTTTAAGTTAGGGATTAAATAGCACAATTTGGGATAATACTGTTCCCATCCTCAATGGTCATAGCTAGCATATCAGACAATTTGGTGAGGTATTATTTGAAGCTAAGAGAATTTTGTAATGTTCACCCAAACTGCAGGAGTCTATATAGAGCCAAGATTTGTTCCCTTTATTGCTGAAATTTGGGATGACCATGAAGAGAAAGTCCTTACTGGTCTGTCAGGCCTTAGCTGACCATTACAGAAAGGAAAGTGCAGCTGAGGTACCATCTGTTTTGTTATCAGTAATACCTGGGAAACAGAGACTAGAGAAATAATTTGATTTTTTTCTCAAATGAAATATTTTACATTTCTATGGAGTTTTTTTAGTTTTCACCCATTACTGTAGTTAAAGAGAGATTTAAGTCATTCAAAGAATCACTGTCAAAAGTATTAGCAAAAGTGATTTTAATTGGAATTTTCTGAAGTGCCATTTAGCCAAGCTAAGTGGCGAGGTTTACTCTATCACTCACTGCATAAAACACACAAAGGAAAATTGACTAAAGAATCAAGGTAGAATAAATTGCACAGAGACTGGAGACATAAATGTGTATGGGAGACTCTCCCATTGAGTCAGGAGATCCAGAGAGGATCTCCCTGCTTTCTAAACTCCTGATGTAGCTGCTATATTTCTGGAAGTGAGTGGCTTGTGGTCAAAATATATACAGTGGAAAAGGCATACATGAAACTCCTTGTTCCCACAACTTTCTTTGGTCCTTGACAAGTCACTCTTGGAACAGCTGTGGGTCACTATGTTCCTATGGGGGCTTCCTAGAGGAGGAATAGCTGGGAGCTACAGCCCAGCCCTTTATCTCCTTTGGAAACTGCACCAAGGTATGGTTAATTTGTTTAAGGCATCAAGTGTATCCATCAAAATGACCAACTTCTAAATTTTTGAAGTGTTTATGCGAAATATTTTGCTCAGTGTACATTTTTAAAAGCAAACACAATATGTTCATCTTAATCTCAAAAGTTATGCCTCTCTGTTTTCATTATCCAAATATAACTAACTAGAAATTTTTATAAAAATTTCTATTTATGTAGTTACAGCTATACAACAGTGGACATGTATCTTAATTGGTATCAAATTATTATAAATTAAAAAGAAATGTTACTTAAGAGCAATCAAATCCTTATTTAGGATGCTTAATTTATTGTGTCATCAAAAATTGTTTGCTAGGAAAATCCTGTCTAAATTACTATCATATTCCCATTATGATCCTGAGACAGTGAGAGTTAGTTAAAATTTTGTTACAGGAATATTATATATCAAAGAATTTTTACATGATGCTCCACAATGTGATACATACTGTAGTCTAGTCAGTTGCATATTTAATTTTTTAAATCGATCAAGCAGATAAAGAAGTTTGGAGAACCCATTTTAAGGTGATACTCCCACAAACACAAAGAAACTCTTCATTAGTTACGTCTTAATTGGAGGAAACTAAAAGCTGTAGTTCATAAGGAAATTCTCATGCACCATTACTTTTTTTCAATTTTAGACATATGGGTACTTTTGCAGCATTTTAACAGCAGCAATGGAGAAATATTGCCTTAGTTTCTAAACTGCCCCTCATTTTTGTAAACACTTCAATAAAATTCTCAATTTAATATTCCTATTACTATTGCCCACAGCAAAATTATATTATGCCAAATATATTTGGTCTTTTATATTAAGAATGTGTCTGGATGGACTTAATTATTTGGACACTTTTGTTCCACCACCTTTGTTTAGAAAGTTTTCTAGGACAGAAGATTTTTTGGATGCGTCCTTCCAAGCACCTCGTTCAACGACAGAACACTTTTCCAGCTAGTTTACTTAAGTGCAACTAAAAAGCTCTCTCTGAGAAATGAGTTTCAATTATATGAATATGATTATGATTATAACTAAGTAAAAATAATTGTAATCATTACGTTATGTAGAATCTCCCTCATCTGATCACATCAGGTAAGAGTTGGCTCAATTTTCTCTGCTTGTAAAAATGTAAGAGTAGTAATACTTCAAAACAGATCATGTATCTGCTGTAGCAGTGCACGTGTTTCTGGCGTCTGGCTCCTAACGTTTGCATATTTTTTTCTCAGTTGAGTTTGATCAGACAGCTGCAATAGGAGGAATGTCAGTGCTTCAATTCCCATTCTTATAGTTTGTAGTAAGTTAGAAACCTGATGACTTGAATCTTCTGATCCCTCAGAGTCATGAAGCAGGAGAATGCCATGCAGATGTCTCTGATAAGGTTACTTAGACCAAATTTTCTTGGGTTGAAGGGATTTTAAAAGCCTAGTTTTAATCCCAGGTGGTATGTAAACTTGCATACCATTACCACTGCTTCATTATTTAAAATCTGATAATACATAATTTATGAATGGCTTCCAGAATGTGGGTTCTGACACTTGTACATAACAAAGTCACTTCCACAGCCCAGAGTCACAGGTTTACAGTCTGGAGAAAAGTAGCATTTCGAAAACAGTTTTGCATTTGAAATTTTGTAATAATTGCTATCAAAATTTTCCTTTTGCTTGTCTCATTTTTGTTTTCCCTCCTCAGAAGTACCCTATGAAACCCAGGCAGTTAACTCTCAGCACTAGGTTCTGCCAGAGAGAGGAAAACTATAAACAGCAGAATGCAAAATGCAAAACCCGGACACTTAAAACTTCACCTTCTGCCTAATCCAGAAAAAAGTGAGCAAAAAATATTAGAAGTTGACAATTTTAGATTCAAGTTTATACAGATTGTGTATATCTATGTATATACATGCTCATATACACACATATATATACCTATATACACACAACTACAAAGGCAAATCTCAAAAATTATGCTTTGATAGATTCACTATATTTTAATTTAATTTAGTATTTGGATGGTCCCAGTATTGTACTTCTATCTTGCATAATCCTTTCCCTTTGTGAGGTGTAGTGATTCTATCCATGACATTTAAGATAGATGAAACCTCTCTGAAAGATGTTCATATTACCTGGCCTTGTGAGGGTCTGATTACTTTGCTATTGGACATCAATGCATTTCTTTCAAGTTTGCTGACATCTCATTAATCGTGAGTAAATTCATGCCAGGTCCTTGCAAGAATTGTAATTGATACCCAGTGGCACCCAACCAGACTCTTAAATTGTTCATCAATAAAGTAACATGTAAATTCTGTCCTTGAGGAGCAATGAATCTACCTTCTTTGAAATCCCATCAGAGAATCCAAGAAAGCATAGGAAAAAAAGGAACAGATGGAAAGCTGGATAATAAGAGCTAAATAAGAGCACAGTGCTACACTGTAATACAACTGTAATATATGAATCTCTAACCTGGAAGTAGCTTCAAAAAACAATTCCTTTGAACTTTGTCGTTTGGAGAGCTTAGTTCTGAAAAGTGAAGGCAAGTGAGAAGAAGGATCCATTCTGCTACATTTACTGTTACATTGCTTTCCACATAATTTATTTATTTTTATAGTGATACCACATATATACGTTCCATGTTTAATTCCTGATTGCAGCTTAAAATTCTGCAATACAAAGATAAATCTTTTGAAATCAAATAGCACCTTATTTTTCATGTTTTCTTCTTTTAGCAAAATGTATCTTTTAGCACTGTATAGAGACACTCATACAAAAAAATCCAATTATAATTTCTAAGATATAGTTGTAACATACATATAGTGTACATCATACTTTATTTAAAGAAGAAGAAATGTATTGTATTTTGAAAATCCAGAATGCAAGTACAATTTATTTTCTGCATACTTTTTTAAAAGAAAAAATATATGCCATAATATGAATAATTATATTTTAGAAGCAAGTTAACTGCTTCTAAGGGAAAGAAGATAAAAATGTATATAATTTGGATGTTTTGGAAACTAGATTTTTGGTAAATAAATTAATTTCTGTCTATGAAATATTGATTATTTTGACTGAAATAACCATCAATACTAATATTTTAATTATAAAAATATGCTTGATTGAAATGTATACAGGTGTGGAGTTTTTTAATAACTGTAGAATTTGCAAAGTGTGGTTTACAAAGTATGGTTCTAGTGAGCTGGACAGCTATGATTTTTAAATAATTACTTTAAATTAACATTTTTTTAAAATTCATCTTTTTCTGCTGAAACATCTGAAAAGAGCTGCATAAAATATCCTACATTTCACAACAAAAGTGTTTATGGGGTTCGTTTTTAAAGAACCAATCTTTAACCTGTCTAAGAAGAAATGTCTGTACTGTGACCACATATATTTTTCTTTTTATTTGCCTATTGTTAAGTCCTCATGTGTGGGGGTTAGTATCAAAAATTAAAATATTCTCTGCACTTACAAAATGAACTTCTGTTGCTGATTGCTGCTGCTTTTGGATTATAGTAGTGTTCTCTGTCTTATTTCTATCTAAATGCATCACTAATATAAACGAAAAGAAGAATCTTTGATACTTATCTTTGTATATTGCTTCAGTCAAAACTATGATCTTGTACTCTGAATAAATTAGGTTTTCTATTCACAGACAATTAATTATTAAGCTTTTTAGGAAGCTATGAATTAAATAGTTCATATACCAGCTAAAGGGACTGAAAACATCTCCCCCTTGTAAGTGGCAGACATTGGTACAGTTATTGCTGTTCATATCCTCATGCTCTCTTCAAACACACAATGCAGAACAACTCAGGGAATCAGTACAAACAGGAAAGTGATTGGCAGGGCAGCAGTCCTGCTGGAAAGGACCTGGGGATTACAGTGAAAGCAGTCTGAATTTGTATTCAGCAATGCACTTCCACAACATACAAGCAAAACCTCACACTAAGCTACAACAGAAGCAGCATGAGTGACAGATGCAGTGAAGTTATCACCTCTCTCTGCTCAGAGCTACTAAGGCTGAACATTGAATGCTGAGTCCAATTTTGAATCCCCAGAGGTCTGTGGGAAAGTGGAGACAAGGCTACTGTTCTGGGTGGGGCATGTGATCTGTGGGAAGGTATTAAGGTATTATGAGGTTTATTAGTTCAGTGTCTAATTCTTGATTCATAGCAGCCTATGGTTACCTGAAGGCTGCTCCAGGGCAGACAGACCCTTCTCATATGTCATAGGTAGTGCCACAAGGGTAAGACCCACAAAGTGTCTCACGAAGCTTTGACTGCACATTGAGAAAATAGTCTTCACTTGTAAATTGATGCAGAGTGTACTGAGATTTCTCAAAAAGGTTGTGGATATCCATTCTTGGACACTTTCACATTTATCTAGACAAAGCCATAGCTCAATGGTCTAGAACTGGAGGCTGTCCTGCACAGAGCAGGATTGTGACCTAGGTAATCTCCAGGGCCTTACTGTGATCTTGCTACGCCAGAAATACCTTCAAGTGTCCCAGAAATTTCTTAGTTTGATTCAGCCTCATTGATTATTTTGGATCCCTTTACCCAAGTCATAGAAAACTCCCTCAAATGAGAGCCCCCAAAGAAATCTTCTCTGGAAGAAATCTTGTTCTGACTAATAAATTCCACTGTAGAAAATACTGATTCACTATACATTTAGTCACTACATTATTTGATATCTTCAATTTATCACTGACTTATTTGAAGTGCCCTCTTAGTTATTTGGTCTCCTGCCAGACTGCCTCTTGATGGCAACACGAATAAGAGGTAACAATTCCTCTGATGTTGATGATTTTATGAAGATAATTTCTAAAGATATATCACATATCACACAGTTCCTGCCTTCTTTCTTCTTTGCTGTCTAAAACAGCCAAACTTTTGAAGTGAGATTCCCATTTTTTTTTAACTTCAGGATAAGTTTTATGTATTAAAGTCTGGCATAAAGATCTACATCACAATGTACCAGAAAATAATTATTCCATGTCCTAGAATTGCATGTCTCACTGTTCTGGTTCCTTATTCTCATTAAAAATAAGGTGAAAAAAAAATGGCATGTGTATGACATCAGCAAGATCAAATGAGATTAATGACTTTATTTCCACAAACTCTTGGATAGCCTGCCAAGAAAAAAAATCTCATCCAAATGTGGTGGCATTATCATTGTGTTGCTCAATTTTGGCTCATGATCAATAGAATAATTTTTAGACGTAACTGTACTAATACTTTCACTTAGTCGAGATGCTTTTCTACTTATATTATTCCTGAAAATACCACTAATGGGCTTTTACAAAGATTTATGCAGACATATAATCCTTTCTATGAAGAGCATTATTGCCTGTGCAAAATTGTCGTTCACATCTATCTAAGGCTGGAAAATTACAAAGAACTTCATATGATGTTACATTTGGAAAATGCTCTAAGTGTACCACATTTGAAGCTATGTTAGGGTCTTCTATATAACGTAATAGGAATCTCTGCTCAATTCTTTTGAATAATGTAAATGGCGATGTGTAGCAAAAAGTATCCCCCCACAGAAAGTGTCTGTCAGAAATTCTGTGATTGATGGCACAATGTTCTTTGGGAATAAGAACACAAGGATTTGGAATTTAGAAAGTTTTGTATTTTAATTAGGAAGTCAACATTTAAAAATTATTCCATATAATGAACAGCACAGTATTCCTCAACACTCTGGGGCTGGGAGTCAGTGCTGGGTTAAACAATAGAAGAGGAGTGGAGAACCCCGACCATCTGAAAAGCACAAAGACAATGAAAACCATGCATTATTCTCACTGATCTAGCACATGAAGTTATAAATTTACATGTTGATATGATTCATAGGACACATATCTTGCCTACCCCAGGAAATGAAAATAATTCTTACACAACAGAATAATGATTAGGGTTAAGTAGCTGAATAGCCATTGACAGCTTCTTTTGTGTTACAGAAAAAGGCTGCTAGCATTTTTAAAGTTATTGAACAGTTAATAAATCTGTATTATAAGTATTTTTAAAACAGATCTCCTCTGCATGTTTTGGAGAATGGAAAACTCTATTACAACTGTTTAAATATGAAAAATATCACATAGAGAGTTTCAAATGTAAGGTTGCACATATCATCACACCACGATCCTCTTTGATGATAGCAATATCTAATATGAAGATCTTGGATGAAACTGTACATCCATCCTCATAGCTGTTAGCTTATATAGGAAAGAATCTTTATGAAATAAAGCAAGTCTGATTTCTACTTGGTGTTGAGAATATTTTTTTTCTGTGCTAACATTCAGCTGCAGTGAAAAGAGCAATCAGAATAACCATCAGAATAAAACAGATCCTGTTTTCAGGACCTCAACAAGCAATAAACCCAGATATTGAACCATTGCACCCTCATCAGCACAAAAGAGTTTTAAGCTGCTCAGTATACAGGAGGTTTCATAGAGAGCTGCATGGTATGTGTGATTCTATTTAGGGCTGGTACTGTGAGATGATAGTATGGAAAAAACCATGCTCCATTGGCAAATGTCAGCAAATATGTCACTCCTGACAAATAGCTGAACAGGGGAGGGTTCTTGATCTTCCATGGTTGTCTCACAATATAGTGAAACTGTATGTTTTCATGAAAAGTGAACAAGAGAAATTTTTTGTAACCTTGGAAAAATATATTATTTAAAAAATAATATTGGCCTGCAATTTTTGATTTGATAACTTGCTTCATCTTTTTGCACCTTTGTTCCTTCCACTCAACATTTTGCTGTTTTTCCATTAGGAAATTACACGTGGCTGCATAAATTCTTTTTCTTTTCATTTTTCCAAATCCCACTTTTCTCCTTCATCTCAGATACCTTCAAAAGATGCAGTCAGCTAAATCCAATAAATCTAACTAGATCATGTAAAATTCTGAATGCTCTGCTCAGGAATAATAAAGCTCAAATAAATGTAAATATTATGCCTGATATTTTGCTGCTATACAAGCAGTTCCAAATCTGAAACAGAGAGAAATTACAGACAGAAACATGGAGAAATTACACCTGACTGCCTCAGATGGACTTCTGAAGTTTATTCTTGCACTTCTTTGGCCACAGGCATCAGTGGTGATTTTGGTGTGAAAAACTGCTCAGCTATGCAAGTTCTGTATGGTTTTGAGGTGAACATATCACATTGAAACATATAACAGCCAGAAAGTAAAACACCAACTAAAAGTATTCTTGTTTAGCAAGATTTTTACTGCTTTTATAAAAACAAAAAACCAAAACCTGAAATGTTTGTATTTAGTAAATATTTTTATTTTAAGAATAATTTCAGACATGGTCAGTTTGAAATACAATTTTTGTGATTTCTTTTAAAAGTCAGGGATGTCAAAACACACAACTGAGAGATTTCTTTGTACAATTGCACTCTACCTGGAGGGATAGATCTTGGTGTGAAATAATAGTGGCTAGAAGAATTTTTTTTACTATGGGAATCCATATCAATAAAGTTTCTCATAGTTTCGCAGATCAGTAATATCTTAGAAGCATAACTACTGCAAGTAAACTGATGAGAAGCTGATTTTATCATATGAGGATCAAATTTTTCAGAAATAATTATAGATTTCTAGAATCTTACAAACTTCATATTGAAATTTATATATTGGGCTCCAAAGATTTATTTAATGTTTGATTTAGGGTTTTGCAATAAATTAATACACTGTATGTAGTATATTCAGTAGTTTTATTTGTAAAAAATGTATAAATTGTGCAATATAATTGTGCAATATAATGCATTCTCATGGTATGAAAAGAGCCTGGCTCCATCCTCTTGACAACATTTTCTCAGATACATTGATGAAGTCCCCTCTCAGTCATCTCTTCTCGAGGCTGAACAGGCACAGCTCTCAGCCTTTCCTCATCAGAGAGATGCTCCATTCCTCTGGTCATCTTTGTCCCCCTCGGGGGGCCCCAGCCCAGGAGCTTCATGTCTCTCTTGCACTGAGGAGCCAGAACTGGACACAGCACTCCAGATGTGCCTCACCAGGGCTGAGTGGAGGGGCAGGATCACCTCCCTGGCCCTGCTGGCAGTGCTGTTCCTAATGCAGCCCAGGATCCCATTGGCCTTCCTGGCCACAAGGGCACTGCTGGCTCATGGACAGCTTGTTGTCCACCAGGACTCCCAGGTCCTTCTCCACAGAGCTGCTCCCCAGCAGGTGAGCCCCAAGCCTGTGCTGATGTAGGGATTATTCTTCCCCAGGTGTAGGATTCTGCATTTGCCTTTGCTGAATTTCAGGCAGTTCCTCTCTGCCCATCTCTCCAACTTGTTGAAGTCTTTCTGCAGGGCTGCACAGACCTCTGGAGTATTGATTGATCTTTTCTAGTTTGTGTCATCAGTGAAATTACTGCTCTTCTCTCATCTATCCATCCAGTTTTTCCCATTTCAGAAGGCAATCACATTGGTAAAGCACACTTTCCCCTTTATGAACATATATGTAATAATATCTATATACTTAGTTAATGTATGTTTAGAAATATATATATAAATGTATATGCATATGAATTGTATATAATTTTTTTGAATCTTGTAAAGGATGTTAGTGTTTTAGGAATAGATGTTGTTTCTAATTTTCAAGATGATCCATAAGTGGAAAGCAGAATAATATGTATTTGACACACAATAGAAGAATGCCAAAGTAAGTGAAATGCAACTCTACATAACTGCAGAAATATTAGTTGTGATTATTATATTCATTAAATATTTTATTTCAAATGAAAGAAAAAATGAAGTGTTAAATAAGGTGATGGGAATAAAACAATTAAATTGCTCTCTACTTAAAAATTCTAAGAATTAATAATAAAAATATATATTAAAAAATAGGAATCCTCAATATTTAAAATGGATTAGCTTACATTTTTTCATCTGCTTATCTTAAAAGCATTAATAGATTGCATGTAACATTACATTACTGAAAAAAGTGCCGGACTTGGTTACTTTAAGAAATGAAAAATACAAAAGAGAATAATAACATGCAGGATTTTATTCCATAGTGAAAAAAATTAATAAATGATTCAGGCCTCAAGAAGAAATTGACGACCCAGAAAAGTTTCTGTATTTGATCAATTCCTGATGAAGACCAAGTGTAATTCAGAAGACCATTTCTAGTCAGCAGGCATTTTAAGATGTGCTTAATATTGTTTCCAGTAATATGGCATGGCTTTCTATATGACCATATGACATGACTTATCCAAAAAAGTAATTATAACTCAGCAGAAATACTCGTAAAAAGCAACACTCAGGACAAAATTGAATACTGTTAATGGATTATATTTTTTTTTGTTGCTTATGTATTTATTTACTTATGGCAACTAATCATTAAATATAGTACTTCATAATAATCTAGCTACATATTTTAATTTGCCCATGTTGTTTTGAAATTTCACCATGTATTTTATATGCAGATGTGGAATTCCATTTTACATATATGTGCGGATGGATCTTAATGAAAGTTAAATGATCAAATTTTAAACTGAAAAGAGGACATCCAAACTGATGTTCATAATCAATTTTTATATCACTAACATAAAAAAGATCAAAAATAATTCAATTGGTCATTTAAATTATAAAGCCCAAGTTTTATTTAATTCTAACATACAAGAACTGAATTTTTCTGTTGTTTCTTAAATGCTTCGTAGAATAGAATAAAGTATGCAAGTATCCATTACTAAATTTCAACTTTATTTTTAGTGTTTCGATGCACTAGTCCGATAGGCCAATGCATTAATATTTCCTGTTGTATTAATGCACGAATATTTTAAGCCTGTCACATTTGTTATTAACCGAAATATTAAATTGCCAAGAATCAATATGACAATCAAGTTTATACTGTGCTTAGATTATTAAGGAATAATAAAATATTTAGAAATCTTTTATTGTGTGCAATCTGCAAAGTGATTGTTAGGAAATTGCACCATCAAATCCCATCCTACATTTTATATATAACATAGAGGTAAGTTTGAGAACTTTATTAGGCTCTCAAATCTAACTCAAGAAACTTGGAAAATGCAGGATTAAGGCTGACAGAATTAAGATTGTTTTTAATTCTCATATTCCTTCTTGGAAAACAAAATGTTGTTTTTTTCCTAAAGGTCTTATAGCTGATTCAATGAGCTAACAACAACACTTGAAATGATGAACAGCTATTGAATATGTTCTTTTTCTCTTGTTCAGTGCATGGTTCTGTGTTGTATTTACTGCATGCCATACAAATCCTTTCCCCAAGAAAAAGATATCAATTTTCTTGTAGCCACAGGGTTTTCAACACTGCACTATCTGAATTCTCCATAGGCAGTTATAAGTTTATTTCAGCAATATAGCTGTGAGTAAAAGTTACATGAGAGGTTTCTTCAGTATAAGAATATCCAGTTTCATCTCCCCACAGCGCAGATCGTGTTGTTGGCCCCCATCTGCCAAAACATACTTGATTAACATTATGCTTGAGGACAGCAGTGGGTGTAAAATAGTTTCACTGTCTGATTGAGACAGATACCCTACCCAGGCATGTCTTTGCAAATGTTCGTGAAGCCACTGATAATGTGACCTTTATAGCACTTAGTAAGATCTTAAAATTCCATGCCAACATTCCTGTGTTTTGGGATAACTCCCTCAATGTAAATACATTTGCTCCACCATCTTGCCATCAAATATTTTTTAAATCTTTCAGTTTGGCAGTGAATTAATATTACATTTTGCATATCCGGTCTCATAAGAATAAGCTTGTTTGGCATCTGCAACATTGTATGAATGAAAAATAAGAGAGGCTGAAAACAGCATGAATTGAAAGATATGCTGAAGTGGTTTCTACCATGATGTGTTCTTCAGAGCAAATGTCCCACCTACCCACCTACCCACAGTGTTGTATTGCTGTGCAGCACAAAAGAGTAAGTGAGAACAAGTAGGACTGGCATTGAACCTGCTTCCCCTAGAACTTTAGCATTAGCAAGTAGGTAGCATTTAAGAATACATTAGATAGCAGATTAAATATAAGGAACAAAGGCTGTGTAAACTAGATTGATAAAAGACAGTGTAATTCTCTGGCCTTTTCCAATTTGGTTTCTATTTAGAGGTCTGTAGAAAGAAACAGGTTTTTTTCCTCATCAGACCTAGGTTTAACATAACTAAAATCTCCTTTCTGAAGTGAGGGGCCCAGACTAAACACAGCACTTGAGGTGTGGCCACACCAGTGCTGAGTACAGGGGGACAATCTCTTCCTTGGTCCTGCTGGCCACACTATTGCTGATACAGGGCAGGATGCCACTGCCTTCTTGGCCGTCTGGGCACACATTGGCTCCTCTTCAGCCACTGTCAACCAGCACCCGCAGATCCTTCTCTGTTGTGCAGCTTTCCAAGCCCTGTAGCACTGTCTGAGATTGTTATGGCCAAAGTATAGGACCTGGCACTTGGTCTTTTTGAATCTCATGCCATTGGTGTCAGCCTTTACTTGATACTGCACATGTATATACATGGAAAATATACAGTGTAAAGTTACATTGTATTTTAATTTAAATTGAAATACACAGAAATTATATGTGAATCAGGATACAGAAAGATACTATGAAGTCTATTGTACTAATACTCAATGTACAGTCTTAGAATCACAGAATCATTATGACTGGAAAAGGTTAAAAGATCTCCAAGATCATAAAGTCCAACTTTCAACCAAATATCACCATATCAGTCATGTCAATGGTTTGTGGATGATTCCTTGTTCTGGAGACAAGGTACTGTTTCCTCAGAAGCACTGAAGTATTAACATTAAAAAGTGTATATAAGTATTCCTTCGTACTTCTTGATAGATAAATGGCTTCACAGCCAAGACTCAATGTGTGCAGTGCAAAATCTGACTTGCAAGTCACAGGAATTTAGGGGTATATTGCAGTGTCACATTTCATTTTGTTGCCTCTTCTTTTCACTACTTATATTGTGTGCACTCAAGATTGTTCCTGGGATGTCTTTGGAATACCTGAAAGTCTCACCAAGATGAAAACCTATGAGCAGTCTGGTGCTCACCTCACCCAGCAATACAAATCTGTCACCTGCTCCAGCTCCCCAAATCTCTGGCATGGCAGTAGGATCATATGGAGACACTCTGCATTCAGCACAAGCTCTAAGCATCACAATCTGTCTAATGGGATGTGGCAAGGAAATGTCATGGTGAGGGAATGCAACACAGGTTTGCTGAAGCACATGAGGACTGCAGAAACTAAAGACAGAAATAATGAACCAAGTGATGCAGTTATGCATTTAAAGATAAACTGTAACAACTGAATCACTGTTTCTTTTCCTAAGTAAAATTTCATTTAAATTAATATGGCTCTGTCCATTTTGTATGTTTTGTTTTTCCTTTTGACTTATTTGAATTTTCTGGTGGGTTTTAGGATAATTAAGCAATTTTCAAATTGTTATGCATACTAGAAGCATATTTGAACTTTTCTTTCTCAGATGTGAAAGTCAGTCTTCATAATAGCTGGTTTATGAAGGAAATATTTTCTGAATGTCTCTTTGCTAATAACTCTTAATCTATGCTTCTACTTTTTTGTTTCCTACTGTGCTCAGAGAATACCTCTTTAGGAGTTCTTTGTAAGGGAGCAAAAACTCTATTACCAGTTTTTCGTAACCCCAGCAACCTCAAGTTTCCTTTGCTAACCACTCAGGTCAAAGGGCGCATCTACCTCTTAACTAAAAGCTTTTTTTTTTCTCTTCCTCTCTTTCTTTTTGATACTTGTCAGAAAGCCCATGTGGTAGTTTTGGCAGTCTGAAGTGTCAGGTTGGAAAGCTGTGAACTTGCTCCCTGGTGAAATTAAAGCTAAGATCCAGCTCTGTGAATTCTTGTATTTTCCAGTTTTAGAAAGGTAGCTACCCTTACCTTGAGCTCTTTTGCTTTCCTATACAGTGTTTCATGCTGTTAGCATTTAAAAGGATACTTCACAGTAGTTCAGAGCTTAAAATTTAATGCATGTTTAAAACTTTTGCAATCTTGCAGGTCAGGGTATTCACAGTATATAAAGTGGTGAAATTAAGTGGTGAAAAAGAGTCCGGCAGAATGACACAAAGGGAATTCTGTAAAGAAGTAGATGCTGTTAGTGTGTTTTTTCTAAGACTGTATGAACTTCTTCAAAGTCTATGTCACACAGATTAATATTGGACATATTTTCTCCTTTGGTTCACCTGAGCTGAATGTAACCTTATATAAACTGTGACTGAGACCATTAAACTCCAGGAGAATATAAAGATCTGATTAATGCAAAAATATGTCCTGTCTCTATAGCATATCTGTCTATGGAGTCCTGCTTAATAAACTGAAATGGGTGAGTGGTGATGCTTAGTATTTGAGTGAAAGCCTGTGTATGTTCTCTACCTAGATTTTGCTAAGCCTTTGACACTTTCCCACAGTCATTCTCATGGAGAAACTGGCTGCTCATGGCCTGGACAGGTGCACTCTTTACTCAGTTAAAAACTGGTTGGGTGGCCTGGCCCAGAGACTGCTAGTGAACGACATTAAATTCAGCGGGGGGCTGTTCCCTCATGGGATTTCCCAAAGTTCAGTGTAGGGGTCAGCTCTGTTTAACATCTTTATTAATGAGCTGAATGAGAGGATCAAGTGCACTCTCAGTAATTTCACAGTCAACATCAAGTACAGTGGGAGTGTTGATTTTCTGGAAGGCAGGAAGCCCCTGAATAGTTGGGCTGAAGCCAACTGTGTGAGATTCGCCAAGGCCAAGTGCCAGGTCCTGCTCTTGGGTCACAGTAACCCCAAGCAGTGCTACAGGCTGGGACAGAGTGGCTGGAAAGCAGCTCAGAAGAAAAGTACCTGGGCGTGCTGACCAACAGGCAGCTGAATAGGTGCCAGCATGTGCCCAGGTGGTCAAAATGGCCAATGGCATCTGGGCTTTAATCAGAAATTTTGAGGCCAGCAGGACCAGGGTAGTTATTGTCCTCCTCTACTGCACATTGGTGAGGCAGCCCCTTGAATCCTGGATTCGATTTATCATCTCTCACCGCAAGGGCATTTTGGTGCTGGAGCAAGTGCAGAGAAGAGCAACAAAGATGGTGAAGGTTCTGGAGCATGAGTCCTATGAGGAGCACCTGAGGGAGATGGGGTTGTATAGCTTGGAAAAGGAGGCTCAGGAGAGAATTTATTGCTCTCTACAAACTGCCTGAAAGTTCGTTGGGGTGTGGTGTGGGTTGGCTTCTTCTTCCATTATGGTTACTTCTGAGCTGTTCTTCCAGCCAGTCCTGCTCTTCAGATAACCATATAAATGAGTTTTATCTGTGGGTCCAAACCCCAGACAGAGATGTGTTCCCAGCTGGATGAAGGAGCGGACTCACACTTGGGGACCAGGAAGGTTTTATTCAGGCCGAAGCCCAGGTGCAAATGAAGAAGATTTTTGGGGCTTACCTGCCCTTAAGTACAGGAGGTGTTACCTTTGGGAATGAAGGGGAGTGACTTAGGAACAGGGGGCATTGGCATGGCCATACTGGGGCAAAAGGGGAGTGGGGATACCTGAAGCCTGGCTGAGTCACCAAGGCTTTTGCCAGAGCAATCAAGCCTAAGGGTGTGGTAATGGGTCTTATCAAGGAAGAATTACAATGAACTGGGAGAGGCTATTGTAAGGGGAAAATATAGGGATTTAGGAAAGGGAGGTGGTAGGGATGAACCATTACAGAAACTTAATAACAAAAACATACAGAACTTTAGAAAACCCAAAATGTACACTGCAATATTCCAGGAAAGTGCTGACAGAATGAGGAAATTACATCAGTTTGGACCTGGAGAGATTTAAATAGGATATTATGTAAATCTCTCTATGAAAAAGATTATCAAGCATTGGAACAATCTGCCCCTGAAAGTGATGGATTCACCACCTGGAAGTGTTCATAAAACACGTAGATGTGACATTTGTAGACATGGTTTAGTGGTGAACACAGTGAGACTAGATTGGATTTGATGGTCTTTGAGGTCTTTTCCAACTTCAACAGTTCTATGAAATAGAGGGCAGAAAGATGACAGGATAGACATTGCTCTCCATCTGGAAAGGTGGAAGACAGCTTAGGTCAACCCTATTTTTTTTGAGGTGAGGAATTGTCCTCATTAAAGAATTAAACAGTCAAGGAGATTGGGACATATCCTCCTGGGAGATGTGCACATTAGTAAAGAGGTTTTGACAACTACCTTGGGAGGCAGGTGTGAATATAAGAAATACCCTTTCTCCTCGCCCAAACATCTTTACCTTTCCCTTTTCATATGTAAACATCCCATAATACAAACACTTTGGTTCTCAAATGTTCCACTCTGCTTCTCTCAGCAAGCTCTGTACCACTTGGCAATGCTCCTTTTCTGTGGGATGATACAGAGAGCGTCCCCACTGACTCCTGCTGCTGGATGACCCCTGTCCCATGGGTTCTGGCCACCCCTACCACAGCCTTGGGGCTGGGGCAGTGGCTCCTTTTCCTGAGGACTGAGGTATTGAGGATTTGCTGCCCACCGTCATGCCTCTGTGACCTCTCATGTTTATGAAGGGTCTTTAATCATCTAATATAACAGGATTCATTTCACATTTCCTCTTTATACATGGAAATTAAAATGGATACTAGCAAAATGAGTACTAAATAAGTGTTTTTGGAGCAGGCTGCATATCATCTAGCTATTTACATAAAGTATGCATCCAAATCTGATCTAGTCACTCAGATTAGTCACTTCCTGCCTGAACACTATGGAAGAATAGGAACTCCATCTGAACCAAACTCACCTGCACAGCCAAGGCAGCCAAGAGGCCATCTCTATGTCACTTAACAGAGTTCTGTTCTAAAGACAATCAATCACTACTCCACATTAGTATAATTTTGTTAATTTACAAACACATTTTTTTTCAAATTATTATTTTAGGGAATATTCAGTTTGTTTTGCTCAATTTCCCCATCCCCTGCTAGGAGGCTTCAAAAAATTCACACAACAAAGAAAGTTGTCAAGAATGACACTGTTGGCATATACTGGAATGTGTCTTGTCATGTACTTGAGAACTGTCCAGATGTATATAAATCAGATGCTACTGAAAGTGCCTCTTTCACCAGTATTTCACTACTGACTAACTGCTTATTGTACAAGAATACACCATTCTACAACAGGAGTAAAACAGTAGGGAATTTACTCAAGGATGGATGGGTTTTAAGAAAACTTATGGAAATATGATAATAATAAAGTCTGTTAACTTTTTTCCTTGCCTTTTGTTTAAAATTAAGGGATATATCAAAAGAAGGGACACAAACCAAATTTTATAGCTTATTATTATGCCTTTTAAAATATATAATCCTGTAAACATAACCATTGATTTTCCCGTTATTTTATATATGAAACTATATTCAGTTTTGCTGCGTTACTGACAATATTGCTCTTTTTTCATTGACATCTGAGAGCCTGTAGAATGTCTATTTGTTCAATAAAAAAAGGGAAAGGAAAACATTGCATAAAACATACTGATAGTGATGGGAGTTTTTTTTTAATCAAGTCTTGAAATTGCTCTGACTATTCAAATAATGATAAGAACTTGCTTACTTCTATTTAAATTTATTCAGAGATTTTAAGATTTGGCCTTCACATTCAGTAGAAGCCCAACAAATGATTTACCCTGCAGACCTATTTGAAACAAATTATTCCACTTCGTCTCGCAAGTAACATCAGGAAGAGCAGATGGACCAGCTTTGGGATAATGGAGGTGTTAGTGAACTGAAAGGTAATTAAGGAAATACACTGGTTAAAGAAGTCTATGCAAGTCAGGAAACATTCTATCATAGAATAAAAGTCAAATTACTGTCTATCTTATAAAAATATATGTATTAAATACCTAATATTCAGAGAAAGTAAGTTATAATAGTCTTTCACTTTTCTTCTCTTTTGATTTTATGCAGTAATCATTGAAATAATGTGAATAATGAATTCACCTTCAGTCTAAGTTCCATGTAGTACAGTGTAAAAGACCAAAATATCGAAAGAAGTCTCTAGTTTTCTTCAAAGCACAGTTTGTTCCTGCCTACCACCATCTGTAGATAGCTAGTGACTGAAGGTCAAATTATTTGTCCTGCAGCACTAATTATGATCATTAGAGGTGTGTGTGCCAGTCTTAAATGTTGGTTTCAGTTTTAAAGCTGTTTCTTCATCTTCATGGTTAATGTCACAGCTTTGCAGACATTAATGCAAATTCTGCTGACACCCAAGGTTCACTGCGGCACACCTGGATTGGGTTGCACTCAGAGTTACCAAAACTGAGTATTCTAGTTGAAACTGGTAAGTTAGTCTCTGTCTGTACTCAGTGGGAGATCATCACTTGCAAAGAGTAATTTTCCCAGCAATTTTGGATGAACCAGTTTTCTAAAGAGGTTTTTAATATTATTTATTTATTTATTTATTTATTTTTAGTTTGCCATTCTCTCCTTTGTCTCTGTTCTGCTGACCCCCAACAGTTTTCTTCCATGAACCAGTCTCAGCTCCCTGGGGCAAATGGTCTCTCTGGACACACCACAAGTCCTCCATCTCCCAGAATTTTGCTGTAATGATCCACCTCCATCATAGCATATGTTGTACAACTGATTATCAATCTGGACATACTTTTGGGTTTTTTAATATTGCTTTATCCAAACCCATGCAAATATTAGCAAGAGTAGCAATTAGTAGCAAAAAAAAATGTTTACTTCATGCTCTATATCGTTAAAGATCATATGCACGCATTACTAATTCTATGCATCTTCCTACTTGCAAGAGTAGGTGGTGTTTGAGTAGAAGAGTAGAAGTGTTTGAGAACACTTTTACAGATTTTTGATGGGCTAAAGACATCCTGCTTTTTAGTCTATTTTCTGTCTGATTGTCAATCACACTCCCAGCTTCTTCGTTATGTCACTTGTACAGCTCCATTAATTAAATTTTGTATTTTTCCAGCTTTCATATCACTGCTTTAGCTTACACTTATCTCTTCCTGCCAGCTACAGAGGGAGCTGGATGACTGCTTCGAACTAGATACTTAGCTTCTAAGCAGCTAAACTTGGGAGATACTTCACACTCCTAATACTTTCAATTCCCAAACAGAGACTCTAAGGAAGGATTGAGTTTTGGAAAAGAGGGAGCCTCCATCTTCAGAATATAAGGCCAAGTTAAATTAAATTCTCAGAAGCTCAAATATTCAGTCACCAAATGTTTTTTGACAGCATTGATTAATGAAGTACAGATTCAAAGAGATTCTTTGTACATAAAAGAGAGTACTTTTTTAAGCTGATGCTATCTTTAAAACCGAGAAAAAATTTCAACATGCCTGTTGTAAGATGACATGTTATGCAATTTACTTTGGAAATAGACAGGCTTCCCTCTCCCCAAAGTGGCAAAAACCGTATGAACCCATTGTTAGTTTAGACACACATTTATATATGTCAGGGGAAACTGAGAGTTTTAAACACTCTGTTGTCAGGATATTAGATGTTGCTCTCGGTTATGTTAGAGGATTAATTGTATCCTCTACAAAGGTCAATGTAGCAGGCAAAGATTGTGAAGAAACTGCTTTAAAGATGGCTATCTCCTGGATAAATTAACTGATGCTTTATCTTGATTATGGTTTATTCTATATTCCAAAGACATTTAAGTAGGTGAATACCTCATCCAATAAATACAGATTACTCAGCTTTCATTGAAAACTGATCTTCTCCACAAGGGAAATCTATGGTAGACTTGTTCCTTAAACAGAACGAAAATGTTTCACTTCACAGTGCAGACAAATGGGGCCTAGGTTGGTACTTCATCAAAATTGACAACTTATGCAGTGAAACAACCCATACTCCTAAAGCACTGATTATGCTTTCCTCTTTTTAGTTTAAACAAATTATTGACTCATTCTTGTTTTCTTGGGTCCATTTTCTTTCCTTTAAAAAAATCATGCGTAGAATTATGCTCTCTAAATACTATATAACTAAAGTCAGGAAGAGGAGGGAACTCATGTCTAAAATGAATTAACTAAATTTTCTTGTTCAAATCCTTTGGTGCAATCATGCCAGGACATGCATGGAGTAATACTCATATTGTGAAGAATAACATGTGGGGTTTTTCATTGTTGTTCAGGTGTGATTGATTTGTTTTGTTGTTTAGGTTTTTTATTCATATTCTGTAGAACTTTACAAATTCAAGTTTGAATAAGATATTTTCAACCACCAAGACTGGTCATAGTGTAGTATTAGCAGTTTTTGTTGCTATCATTGCTGAAGATGAAAGGTGAAGAAAGAAAGAGCTGTAGCTCTCTCCAGAATACTGCTGTAAGGAAAAAACAGCAATCACACTTGAACACACAGTAACTGTAAAATCAAATTCTAAGCATGTCGTGACTATTGGAAATGTGCTATATATGTCACTGGCCAACAGGAAGGTAGGATGTCTTCCTAGGCAGCAGGACAGAAACCATCATGAAAACCAATCCTGACAGATAGAGGAAAACAAACCATTCTCTGCTACTGTGTCTCTGAATGATGTTGAAGAGTAGAACAGCAATACTGATCCTTTTTTGCTCAATTTATGACTTCATAAAACATAGGTGTAACCGGGTTAGCAAGCCATACACTTCCCATTGAAGGTCTATTAGCTTTTACTCATAAAGTAATTGAGATCATTAATATCAAAGCACTTGAGAAAAAAAAAAGTCCATCTTGGATTATGGCCGTATTAATAAAGAGTCTAGTTTCAAATTGTTACAAAGCAAAAAGCAGAGCTCAGTGAACCAGCTCCCTAAACCAACTTTTTTCATTGACAACCTCAAAAAAAAAGGTTTATTATTACTTCAAGGGGTACTTCAAGAGATCAAAGAAAATTGTATATCAGAAAGGATTTATTTGAGAGTCTAGGATTTGAAACTTAAAACTATGTTAAGAAATCCAGTAACAAAAATCAGTCAGTTCTACTCCAAATCCACGACATCAGTGAGGCACAGTAATGAATACAGATTGATGTCCCAGTATGTTCTCAGAAAAAAATGGTTTATGCCCCTGGAGCGGGAAGCCTGAGTCAAAATTGTTCGAAAATATGAAGGTTACATCTTAGAAAAGAGATGTTAAGGGAATTATATCAAAAGCAAGATGAAAATATCCAAGAAATAAATGAAAGCTGAGGAACCTAAACACCCATGTAAGAATAACACATTCCCACAGTGTAGCAAAAAAAATAAGTAAAAAAAATCTATAGACAGAAAAATGTCTCTTTAAGACCTATAAAAACATTTAAAGAAACAAAACCCAGAATGAGGAAAGATCAGTAAAATTTTGAATATTGCTTTAGGCCACAGAAGACTTGATTTTCTAGAGAAAATTTCATTACAGTGTGATAAAGCACTAATTATAGTGCATGAATTAAAGAAAATTTAAAAAAATACTCCATGAAAAAATAGAGAAAGAAGACTGAAAAAACTTGAAGACTGGATATATCTTGTATTAAAGAGAGTTAAAACATCTTCACGTGAAATTACCAAGAGAAACCTCATAAGAAAGCAATGTTAATCAAGAAAAAACGGTAAAGTCATCAGCAGTTTTCTAGCGATTGCCTGATCTTATTTCCGAGTGTTTCCCAATTTAAGAGAACTCAAATGGGTGAGATACTCATATCAATTGGTATTCATCTAGATGTTGGTTCTGATTGGATTTATTTAGTTTTGTTCTTTTGTGAGTCTTTGTAATTTTAAATTTCTAATTTAACGTCTTTAAATACTGTAGAAAACAAACCAGTACTACCTGAATTGATTAGCTGAGTCTTACTAATGTTCGTTACTCTTTTGACCTCAGAACTACGGATCTGTTAGAGCTGTACCTCAACAAGAGAAATAAAACTTATTTTCTATCAAGGTGAAAATGTTATTAAGTGCCTTTCTGTAGAGTCATAATAGCAAGTGAACTCCAACTTCTTTTCTATTGATCTTTTTGAAAGAAATGCTTGCCAGAAATTCCCTTAAATTAATCTTGTTCTATCAGACCATGTTATTCTGAGGTTGAATGTCTATGAAAGAGTCATGTACATACTTAAACATTGCAGTAGGCCTGAAGCAGGTATGTATAGCTGTGCATATGTTTCCATATGAAAACTGTCTAAAAATGGATGCTCTTAATGCTAGAAAATTAAAAATAATCAGTAAGGAAGATACTCAATGTGATAAGTTACATATACCAGCAGTGTTTTTAAAGACGACACCTAAATTCAACCAAAGTCCCATGCAGTTTGTCTGGAGCTTACCCTTGGTCTTTTACTGACTCAAGCTCAAACTGAATCAGGAAGAGTGTTTTCCAGAACCTATATAACATGTTTTACATGAGCAGTCATGGGGTTATTCAGGATTATGGAGAAATTTGGCAAAAATCTGGCCAAAAGTAGTTAAAATTGATCTACAGTCTCAGAATAATATATTTATCAAAGCACAATGAATTTCTTTGGCTTTTTTTCTGGATTTCCAACAAGTTATTGTGACAAGATCTGACTATATTTGTTTGCATGGATACAAATCTGACACTTGGAAAGGACCTTACTATTTTAGAATCAAACATCCTGTTTCAATAAATTTTCCTTTAGATTAGTGTGCTACTTCATAGAATAATCTGAGTTGGAAGGGACCCAGAAGGACCTTCAAGTCCAACTGTTAAATGAATGGCCCACGCAGGGATCAGACCCATGACTTTGGTGTTATTAGCACCATGCTCTGACCAACTGAGCTCATTTCAGGGTCACTTGATGAGAGTTGTGATACTTGACAGACTATGGAGCCCTGACAGTTTAGCCACAAGCAGAGAACTATATTTTCAGGAGTTAAAAAGTTTTACAGTGAGATAAAAAATATAATTGTACATCACGTAAGCTCTGTAGGACAAATAGGGGACTCACAACTGACACCATGAATGGTTTCAAGAATCAACACTTTATTATTCCCCAGTACAACCCTTTATACCCTACTTCTCACATGCATAACACCTGTGTACCCTTTTACTCTTTTGTGATTGATCAATGCACCTTAGCATTTGGTGTTTCTTTTCCTTCAATGCTGTTCACCTGTCTTACACAGCTGTACCCCATTAGGGATGAGGCTCTCCTACATAAGACCTCTCTTTCTTCTTCTGCTTTTGCTTTGTTACATTGATCTGAATTGTGACAGAGATTGTTCTAATTTAGAAATAGAATACATGAATTCTTTTGATCAGTCTACATTGTAGTGACTGAATGAGTTTCTACCTTAACTCTGGCATTTTCATCTCAATATCAGGTAAAGAAGGAATAAACCCTCAATTATAATATCTCAAGTGATCTAATAGAAAATCTTTCATCGATTTCTGATTAGAAACCTAATGTACATAAAATATATGATTCACATCTCAAAAGGTATGGTCTTTCCAACAGAAGAAAGCTGTTTCATGAGGTGAGTAGTGGAAATTAAAATGATACTTTTATACGATAAAAATTATGCTCAACTCCTATCAAACAACATGCGGGGTTAAATTATGGAATACTTGATGATTCCAGACAGATTTTTATTCTTAAAGTTATATGTGTGAAAGTTATAAGTATGAAAAATGAAGTTTATCCAGAAAAATAGATATCTTTTTTTTTTTCTTATTCCACTCCAATATATACAGGTTTGTCTCTTACAGACTGCTCCTATTGGTAGGTAATTATGTCTTGTTTAAGCATGACAGGCAATTTAATTACAACACCATCATGATCACTAGCTTCATTTTCCTGTCCTTTATTTCTTGTGGTTATTACTACTTAAAGATTTGTTCTTTCTTTTTTATTTTTTTAAGTTTTAATTTCTTTAAAATACTCCCTTTAAATTGATGGGATTTTCTCAGCAAGACTAGTAATAATACTATTAATTTTTATTCCTTCTGCGTTTTTCTTGTGTATGTAATATCTGCACTTTGGTTTTTTTCCTCTTCAAGAAATACCTAATGGTGAATCTTGTAGGATAGTTTGCACTTCTCATCTTCAATTAAAATGTGGGAAAAAGCTCCAATGAACTAAACTGTATGAACAGCTTGGGAGAGAGATAGAGCCTCCTACCAACATAACATCTACCAGGCCAGACAAAAAGTATAAACCCTTTCACAGGAGCCTGAGCAAGAGGGGTATAGCCTTGTTGATCTGCAGGCCCATTGAAACTGTGCTGGAAGTGCACAAACTCCACGGCCAAAGCACTTGCATCTGTTGTGCTTCAGGAGTGAAACATTGGTTTTCCAGGCATAGCTCGACCAGACTGCACATCTCAATGACACTACTCACTGTTCTATGCAATCATTCTATTGTCACCCAGGCAGGAGAAGAGGAATAGACACCCAAACTTTTGCTCAGAGAGTAAAAAATTATTTAAATTTTCTTTTCTTCTCTTGGTTTTGTTTCTGGTATTCTTATTCTTGTCCTCAGCAGTGCTTTGTGATTATTTTGTTTTCTAAATCTTTTCATAACCAGAGAAATTAGAGATAAAACCTTATTATTTTCTTTAATCACTAAAGCCTTTTCTGTTAAGAACTAATTTAGACATGAATGGATAGAACGCCTTCTAAAAGAGGAGTTGTTATTCCAATGTGTCCTAATTTAATCTGAAGTTTGCATATTTTGTGCTGATGTCTTCTAGCAAATCTTGAACGCATCATGTTAAATAAAACTTCCTCATGTTAATCTGAACATAGAATTTTTTACTACCTACTTGTTATTCTTTTGCATTGATCTACTAATATCTGAAAAGCAGAAATAAAATCTGATATTTCTACTTAAAATCTTAAGACAAAAACAAATAATTCTGTGGTTTATGATAGGGGGACAATCTGAACATAGATGTCCTGCAGGTATTCTTAAATGGAAGAAAGGAGAAGCCACTCCAGACAGAATGATATTAAAAGAATGAAGTGAAATACTATATGTCAAAAAATTTACTGTGAAAAAACCACATACGCTTTTTGAAAGCAACATAGTTAGAATAGCACCAGTATCCCTGTTGAGAACATATTGAAACACAGTTTATAGAAGCCCATCTAGAATAAAAACTAGTATATTGAATCAGGCAGAAGGAGCTAATTCAGAAAGTAATATTCTGTTCTTCAGCTGTTATTTCAATAATTAAATAATCAAAGTGCCTATATAAAAGCTCATACCATGTAATTAAGCTGCTACTCTGAATAATGTGATCATGGAAAAATTTCTGGCATTACCACATTAAGCAAACGGTACACTTGCTTCCACTGTGCAAAGCTACAGCTGAGTTTAGGTTTTGGTGACCCTGGGAAACAGCCAGGGCTCTGCAGAGCTGCCAGGCTTGCAGAGTGTAGGCTTGAAAGAGGAGTGAGGACCAAGGCACTAGATTGTTTGGGTGAGAGTCTTCTCCTTCCCCATTGAAGCTGTATCTGATGCATTTATAAACAGTTATATCATTATTTGTGTCAGCTCTTTCCCAGTTTAATGATTACCATTTTTATAAAGCACAGCTACTCAAACAGAAATGAGTAAAAATCTTAAAAACAGCTGCCCTCTTTCATGACACCTGTGGGCCTCTGTGGACAGTGTGTGGCTGAATAAAAACCCACTGCTCTCCTTAGAAAGCACCCATACTCTATGGAAAGTAATCATATCTGTCTGAAACTACTAAAGGAAGAATTTACCTCATCACTACTGATGATCTCATATAGCAATAGCTTTATTTGTTGTCTTGGTTTGGATAGACAGGTATCTGCTAAGGAAGATTGGAATGCAAGCTCCCCCCTGCCCCTTTTCAAATTATTATAAATTTGCAATTAAAAGGCTGTCAGGCAAAGATTTTGGGAATAGGTATAGCAGTTCTTTACTAAGGATATTAAAAATAACAAATGTTGTAGTACAAAGGAATAAGCAAGCAAACAAACAAACAAGGAATTCCAGAAAACCCTGACAGAGTCAGAAATACAACCTGACGCCCTGTTGATCAGAGTGTTGGAAACAGTCCAAAGTCAGCCCTCCTGGAGTGGCAGATGTGGGCCTGTTGGAAGCAGAGATGGTCCTGTGGAGCCAGGGGTCCAGAGATGGGTCCAGTCTTCCTTTGGGAGTCCCGTGGGAACACCAGAGTGCCTGGTGACACTTTTGGCTCCTTTTTATCTAGGTGGAAATGCTTTGGCTCCTTCTCCCTGGGTGGAGCATCTCACAATAGGATGATGAAATGTGTCATGCCATTGGTGAGCTTTAATGGTCCATTAACAGAAGATATTTCCATGGGGGTAGTGGAAGAGTCAACAGAGATAAGAATCACTGCTCCATCTGGTTTTAACAGCTGGCTTGGGAGGCAGTGGAAGACTGAGCAGAGATAAGGAACGGTAGCCCACCCAGTTTTTAACAGCTGGCTTGTTATCAGAGAAGGCAGTTACCCCCTCCCTTCTGGAGTTACAACAGATAAAGAAAAATCTTCACAACCGAGCTTTGTCCACCTCTTTGTTTTGGTCAAATACCCTTTAAGTATCCAACATTTATTCTCCTTGATAGCTTATGGGAAAAAAATTCTTTAAAGTAAAAAAGAAACAAACCTAACTCCAACATTTGTTTTGGGAGGTTGAGATATTCCAGGACATTTATTCAGATTCTGTGGCCTCTGACTGACGAATATCTTCAATTATATACAAAGTTATTTCTTTCACAGGGAGAAAGATGACTTGTTGAATTTTATTCTTTAACATCTTCATTTTTCATTACAGATTTTTGACAAGTTTCATTTAAGATATTGAACATCTCTTCTCAATAACCAGCTTTGAGATCTTACCATATCTGACCACCAAAATAAGTTATTCAATTAGCTTTGGTATTTTTTGCATTTGGGGAAGTCTAGTTTAGGCTTGTCTTTCAGTATTACAACTCAAAAAGTTTAAAATGTTTTTGAAACACTATTCTGCCTAAATTAACTTTTTTGGTAAACTTTAAATCAATTTTTAAAATAATTCTCACAGATTTTAAACAGGATATTTTATTATTAATATATCCTCTGCCGTTCTGACACACTCTGTAGTTCTGAAAACATGCAGCTTCAAAGGTCAAAGAGCCTGGGCAGAACCTTTAAAGGGGATTTCCAAGCCCAGCTATTCTAAAAAACTTCCTGTAACTTTTCTGCAATTGCATTTCTACAGTTCACTTGGTTTGGACCTACAACCAGGTCACTGAACGGAAAACAAGTAATTTTTCTACCCTGCATTGATTCGTTTGTCAGTGCACAACCAGTGTAAGATAAAGGGATGATCAATTTGAATAGAGTCAAGAGAAAGAACACAAGATAATCACGTTGCAATAGTGTTGGAAAGTAGAATTTGAAGCTAAGTTGGAGGCAAAAGGAGATTATGGGCAGGAAGCTGAGGCAGACTGTCAGGGAGGAAAAACTGAATTCTGGTCTGGGTCAGTCTGGATTTTAAAACTAAAACTCTAAAGCTGATTTTAATCTTTAAAATATTCTGAAAGCAATTTCAACATTCATAGAGTAAATTAGTTTCCTTTTATGTGCCAAATTTTCAATTCTTCTTACATCAAACCATATTTTAATAGATTTAGCAATCTCGAAGTTTGCTTGCTCTTACAGTCCCTTATTTATGATTTCTTTTCTAAGGGACAAAGTAAAACTTTGTGGGGATAATTTACACCATGATAATGTGGGTGACTAGCGAAAGGGAGTTGTGTCACCTTTAGGTGTTTCTCTTCCCTTTTTCTGTAAAAGAAGCTTAAATTACATACTGAGATGACATGCTTAACACATTGATGGCTAAATGAGATTAATTCCATCCCTATTACTGTTTTACTGTGCAGATCTGCTAAGTTTTGTAGGTGTAGTGAGAGCTGGATTACAGAACGCAAACTGATGCCAAAGCTTCCTTTTCAGATATTGCATGGTAACCTCTACCCCTTCCTGGCTGACCTAGGCAACAAGTTTTCCATTCTGCTGGGTTAACTGCTCAGGCCTGAAGTCCCTGACATCATGGCGCTACAAAGCAACACAGAGCCTCAAAATCAAAAAGCAGGCACTCCTCTCTCTGTGTAGTCACAGAGGCAAATGAAGCCACACTGCTTTACACCTTTTTTCAGGATGCTGGTATTGCTTTTTATGATTTCTCCATGTGTTGAATCAAGTCTTACTCCCTCTCTCCCTTGTTATATGAGTTCAATGAGTACAATGTTCAGATTTAACAAAAAGTAAAAAATTAGATCCCAGCCAGATGTGTATGGTTAACTAGTAATTTTTGCTCTTCCTTTTTCTTATGTTCAGAGCTGTGATGCCTGTGTGACGGGTGCACTTGACAGGAACAACCCTTTATAATACTCTAAAAGCACAGACCGAAGTGCAACAACCCAAACCACATCATTATTAATAATTGATGTCCATTCAGCATTGGCAAGCATTGATTATAGGCTTAAATGGAAGTTTTTTGCAGTATTGATTTGGATGCTTTTGACTTGAAACTGAAAGCTGAATGCACTTAATGGAAGTTGGTCACATTCCTTAAAAATTAAGCAGTCATTAAGTTCCAGGGATTCACTACTCCATTATCTTGTTTTTTTGTGGGATAGATTGTATGTCCTTGGGAAAATATAAAAAATGTGTTAAACATTGAGAACTTTTAAAACAGACTAGGATTTAAAAAAAGACACAAAAACTTGCAATAGATTTTGCAATTATTTTTGTTTTATGTTGGGAAATTTGTTGAAGAGCTATCTTTTAAAAAATAATAAAGGGAAATTAATGGAATTAAGGTGAGGGGAAATGTGATAAGGAATATGAGTTATTATTTAGTAGGAAAGGCATTGTGGCAAAAGGTTTTTTGTTGATTCTGCTGTTTTATATTTGTTTCACAGTGATCCTGAATCTTTGGCTGAAAAATAGAGTTGCAAATTTTTGTAAAGACAGGGGAAAAACTTTGGTGGATGAAGCACTTAGGTAATTGTTACAATATTATTGGAGGATAGTGTGGAACTGGAAATTAGTTGTAGGTTTTGGAGATGATTCCATTTCCACTAAACATCTGGAACTGAACTGATTTCAGTTGCCATTAATCAGTTCTTCAAGAAGTTTCTCTTTCTTGTGCTGGTTTCAGTAGCAGCACTGAGCTTTCTTTAAGAATGACCTCCACTTCCACCTCTAAAGTAATATTGAAAAATGTCAATGACATCTAATTGTAGACTAATCTTTACTATTAACTTGAAACTTGTTAGTAGGAAAATTTATGTTGCTGAATATAATTTGACTGGATGGTTTATTTGTAACTGAATGTCTTTTTCAGAGGTATCTTAAAAGGTTGAAAGAACACATACACAAATATTTTAATTGTTAAAATAATAAGTGAAATCAACCAAAGTGCTTTTGCCATCATAACCATTAAAACCTTCTTTACTCAGTCAAATGAGGTTTCTAAAAATAATTTTGGCAAATATGTACATATTTTCTACTGGCTAATGTATGTTGATATATAAAAGCTATATAAGTACTTTATTTAGAAGATGACATGGATAAAACTGAAGTAATAATGTAAAAAAAACCTCACAAAAGGGGCAAAAAAATTTCAACTTGCAACACCTCTTTAAAAGCAGAAAGGAGACATGGTGAGAGGCAGACACCATACTCTATAATTCAGCTATGTAGCCCAGACTTTCGTTGTAGAGAGCTTGTCCTAATCTTTTAATCTTTAGTTGTGAATATAACTACTGTATGAAAGTTTTCACCAAATACGACGGAGCTAATAACACTAAATATGAGATGTTTAGCACACTGAAAATTTGGTTAGGTAAAAGAGTAATAGGTGATTGCCTTTGACATAGAAAAAATACTTCATTTACCTGCATAAAAATAATTGAAGGGTTTATGTGTTCTGATAGCACGTTCTTTGCAAGTATAGGGCCTGTGTGACTTCAAATGAACTTGCAAAAGTGTAAGGGATAAATAAATTGCAGTGATTTTGCATTCATGAATAAACTGCCATATTTGTCATCCAAGGTACTTCCAAATAAACGTACAAGTCAGATGTGGCTTTCAATAACAAAGATGTGTGATTCTATTATTCTATATAGTTTCCACATGCTTTGATTACATGATTTTGCCAGATAAGGATAATGAAAACAACAGAAACTTTTTTTGCTTCATAACTTTTTGACTTAAAATATTAAAAAAATATTAACTCCATGCCTGAGAATTTCCCTAAGAGTCCTGGTATGACAGGCAAAAGTCAACCTCAGCAAAATTAATGTATATTAATCAAACCTCATCTAACTGAAACTTAATCTGACAAGCAACTTTACAGTTATTAGTGCTTCAGTTTTGTAAAATGGTTCTAAGTAGGGCTCTAAATCTCAAATATCTACTAAATACTATTGATGTCAAATGCATAAAAATTTCCACAAATATGCTCATAAGTCTGTGATCCTTTTTTTCCTCTCCTGAAATTTTGTAGAACAGAATCCTAGCTCCCATGCGATGCAGTCAGTTGGAATAGAGAGTATAAAATTTTACTAAAATAGTGACATTTAAGCCCACACCAATTTTGAGTTTTGCTGAGGACTTAACTTGTCTGTAAATAGTGCAGAGTTGGGCGGGGGAGTGTTATGTTTGGGTGGTTTTGGTGGTGGGCTTTTTTTAAATAAAAGCCAGCCACTAAAATCCCTGATATGAGAGGAAGTGACATTTATGTGTAGTTTATTTTTCATACTAATACAACAAGTAGGTCAAGGTGATTAAGATTCCTCATATAAAAAGCGTCTCTTAAAGACCAGAACTGCTTCTCTTGTTCTTTTAGTGACCACACTTGAAAAATGCACAAAACAATGTAGAAGGTCTAAATACTGAGGTCTGGTCCACCCAGGGTTTAATGGCTGATCACTTTTGGCTTACGTTTTCTCAGTGACTAGATGCTGTAGGTTTTCAATCAAATAGGATTAACACAAGTTTAGGTAATAGAATTGATCTTTCCTTCTCAGCACCTGTTTCTGTAAGATTTAAAACCCACCAGGCAGAACTATATGTTCATTATTGGCTCATATGAGAAAGGAGCCTGATTCATAGTAGGGTTTAAAATCCCCCATACATCCAATTGAAATGAGTTGGGAATATTCTTCTGATCATACACTGCTTCTCAAAGACTAATCGCTCTATGCAAATACCCACACCTGCCAGATAAACCTCCTGAAAAGTCTGGGTTCATCACTCTGAGCCTTAATCATTCCATTTAAAATAGAAATAATATTTGCACCTAGCTCTGCACAAGGTTAAAGCATTTTGTGCATAATGATATGGTTGCTTTAAGAAAAATCACTGAAGAGACACAATAAGAAATAATAATTCCCAGAAGTCCTAGCCTTGCTGTTTATCTCTATAACCGTTGCTTTTCTCAATAAAATAGTTATATCATAAATTAATGGACTAGATTTTAAAACAAATTGCATTACCAATTATTTTACAATAAAAAAAGGAATGTTTTAATAAATAATTCTATTCACAGAGTTGTATTTTTCCACTTATTTTGATACAAAATATTTCTTCTCAGTAAGTGCCTAGAATGTAGAATGGTATTAATTTGCTATTATTTGTGGTTACAGTGAAGTATCTGTGCTGCAATGCAGTCTTTTGGTCTCAACTGAAAATGGAAAACACAATTCTAATAAATACATATATTAGGAAAACAAGAAAGAGCCTAAATAATTTAGTTGGTGAGCAAAATGGGAAAGAGCACTAAGAGCGAAAAGGAGAAGAACAGAGTTGACAATCTGTCCTGGGTTGCAGTGTAGGATGTACACAAAATATTCTATCATCATCTTCATGAGCTGTTGAAACCAGGTGAAGCAGTATTCTTCCCAGGCCCTCTGCCTTTGGGCTCTCTTCTGCTAATGGCCCATCAATGCCTTGCCCATTACTCACAGGTAACTTCCTCCAGGAGTCATCTCTGTTTAATGGGCCATCAAGGACCCACTTCACAACTCCTCATCCCATTGTGAGATGCTCTGCCCAGGGGGAGGAGCCAAGCATTCTCACCTGGATATAAGCTGGAATTTGGGACAGTACAAGCAGCCCTTACCTACTGGATTCCCAGAGGACCAGAGCTACCAGGCCTTTCTACAGGATCTACTGCTTCAGGAAGACCACCTCATCTGGACTGCTTCCACCATCCTGCTCAGGTGGTATTCTGACTCTGTCAGTGGTCCTTTGTGTTATTGCATTTACTTTATTTTACTTTTGCCTTTTTACCTTTCTTCTTATTAAATTATATTTCTGACTTGGAGCCTCTCACTCGTTTTGGTTTCAAGCCACGACACAATCGTAGAATATCCTGAGATGGATTGGATCCACAAATATGATGAAGTCCAACTCCTGGCCCTGATGGTTGGTAATTAAGAACTTGATACCACCCCTTTTTAAAAATGTATAATGTTTTTAATAAATTTAAATATAAACACACAGCAACAGCAAAAACATGTAACATATATGATTCTGTGATTCTGTATCTGCAAAAAGGAATGCTACTTCATAATTTGGACTCTGGGGCTTCTACCTAAGAGGTCTAAATATACTTAGCAGAGTTATTGTAGACGTCAATTTTAATTAATTTCCCATCTGAAGTTTTAAATGTCTACATGCTCAAGAAATGCTGAGTCTATGTGGCTATAAAAGAGAATATAAACTTCAATTCCCGTTACTCTTCTGGATAGGGATTTGAAGTAGGCACATGTAAGAGGAAGCATATGAAAGATGAAGTGTGTAATGTATACAACTTATTATCTTTTCAGTCTTCATCCTGGACCAAGGAGTCTTGGAGGGTGACAGAATGGACAGCAGACTGGTCCTCATTTACTGAACAAAAAGTTGAAATGGCACAAATAGTGTCAGTGTCTTCATATCCTGAGATTATGTACTAATATTCTTCCTACAACCTTAGGCTCCCTGCAAGCTGTTGTGAATGTCACCAGCTGTACTTAGCCCTAAGGTGCAACTCCTTCTTAATTGTTTCAATGCAGTTTGCTTAGAACAATATTGAAAATAGCATTCATAAAATCCTGAAACCTTGTTTGCAGGGGCCACAGGGTAGTTAAGAAAAGAAATGGGTATCTCTAAATCTCTGTTGTAGGTTTCTGAAGGATTGCTTTCCTAGAGGACATTTTCATGTAAATGCTAATGTACTCAAATTTGGCCTATGGTGCCCACAGGCTAGGAATGAAGCAAACTAGACAACATTGCTTATAAGGAGTTCCTTTTCCTCTTCCTTCCCGTGTTCCTTTGCTTGCCTTGAAAGATTGATTATGCAGTTTGAACTCAGCAGTCTCAACTTAACTGTGCTTAGCCCAATACAACATTTATGCACAACGTAATCTTTCAACTTGTCTCCTCCTTCAACACTTCAGAAATGACCTTCAATGACTGTGCTGTTTTACAAGCAAATCTCGGCTGTCCACAGACAGACACTGCCAGTATATGTTTAGGAAACATGTTCAGTTTGTAAAGTGAAAGCAATTTTTTTCTAGTATTTTGAAGAGTCTGTGGTAAGTCTTTCTGGTACAGATTATTTATGCTTGGTTTATTTTTTTGCTGAATGCATCTAATATTCGGTCTGGAATCCACATAAGATGACTGATTTTGAGTTAACATACTCCAGTATATATAATTTAGGGTCACATGGGATCAAACAAAGTGCAAATGGATGTCTGTGTAGGGAAGATTTACCAGATCTCATAGTACTGTTTTTCTCATAGATTTGTACAAACTGCGTAACCAATCAGCATGTTTGATTAACTGAGTTAATTTTCCTTCCAGTTTTCATAGTCTTTGCATGTTCAGAGTCTCTGATTCATATTGGACAGAGAAATGCAGAATTGTCTTCATCCATCTATATACCAGTATGCTAGGTTATTTTTTGCAGAAAGAGTTATTTCAACGTAAGAAGTAATTCTATCCAAATAGATCAGCTTGCAATTTTATATTTCCAATGACAATTAATCCAATGGCAATTGCTCTTAACATTGACAATGATAGTGATCTCCATGATGGCTTGCATAGGTGACATTTCATTACACAAAATTTGATTTTTTTTTAACTAGAAGGTAGCTAAACGGAACAAATCCTTACACCATATCTCCACAAAAATGAGGATTTTCCCAAGATCCAGGGCTACTAACCAATGAGGATTTATATTATAGTACCTAATTACCAGCAATTATCTGCAACAATATAAAAACATCAGAAAATTACTCAGTAAAGTGAAGCCTAAAATTTCACTACTATTAGGTAACTTCAAGCAACCCTGGTTGAGAGTCCATCAAACCTGTGTAAATTATGAAAGAAAACATGAGACCTTTCTACTGATGATTGCAACATTCCTTAGGAAGGAAATTGTATTATCTCCACATGGTGATTTTTGCTGTTTATTTCAAACTGATATCCTAACTGAACTGTGCCATTTCACAAGGTTTTGGAGGAAACCCTGTCCAGGGTGCTGCTTGTAGCTCATAACCTTGTTCAAACCTGACATTCTTTCCATGCAAATTTAGTTCAATAGGAAGAACTGATTAACCTTTTCAGACTTCATGAGTTTTCATTAAATTGCTAAACTAATAATCGCATGTGTATCATATTGGACTTTAGCATAAAGTTAGCTGTTGAAGGACCTTGACCCTAGGTCTCATCTGTTTTCGATTCCATTGTAATGAACACATTCAAACATCATTACTTAATTACATCACACATCAATGAATCTTGCATTTTGATTAGGTAATAACTCTATGTGATTCTCTGGATCACTTGAGAATCCGCCCATGAAACATCTAAACCATGCTAATGAGTTCCAAGAAGGGCATATGTATATATGCTTTAGACTTATTCACATTTGTTCCTATCTAGCCAGAGGTATTTGTAGTTCATTCTTTGATAATATAAGCATTTGTGTTGTTGCTCTTCATACTCAGCAATATGTTTTATTCTTCTCAAATACTATTTCATCTCTCTCATTGCAATAATGACCATTGTACAGCTGTACCAGTCAGAAAATTTCATGAGGGGATAGGGAGCCATTAAGCTCATGTGTCTCAGGGGTTTATTTTATTTTATTTTATTTTATTTTATTTTATTTTATTTTATTTTATTTTATTCAGGAAAAAATACACTCAACAAACTTCAGCAGTTCTGCTGTTACCTTGTTATTAGCTCAGAGGCTGTTAATTTTTTTTCTCCCTGCATCAGGCCATTGTATTTCCTGAAAAATATGTTCTTCTTGGAACTTCTCCTGCTCTTCAGGTTGTCCCATGTATTACCCAAATTTTTCTTTTTTGAACAAATAGTTTACAGAAAAAACCTTGTAAAGTATTTTAGTGAAGAAAGGGTAAAATAAATGAAAACAATTAAATACTTCTTAAATTTGAATTTCCTCATCATAGAAAATGTCACAGCTAAAGATGAAATGCAAGATACAATCAATCTGGAAAAAATTATATATCTTGGACAAATATAAGTTACAAACACTGCTAACTGAGCATGAAATACAGATGGTAAGCTGGGCCACACAACCAGTATGGATGGACATCTATAAAAGCCACATGCAAGTGCAGCTTAAGCTTTAAGGATTTCTTATAAAGATCAAAATAATCAATATTATTTCACAGAATTTCATAAGCTTAAAAAAGCTTTGAGGCCTAAAAAACAAACAAAAAAAATCCTTGTAAATTTTGTATCATAGGTGTGCCATGCTGAGAACAAATACTTTTGGCCAGCAAA
This sequence comes from Sterrhoptilus dennistouni, assembly GCA_013397095.1. Lineage (NCBI taxonomy): Eukaryota > Metazoa > Chordata > Aves > Passeriformes > Zosteropidae > Sterrhoptilus > Sterrhoptilus dennistouni. The sequence continues at coordinate 1,291,493 of VWZU01006408.1, forward strand.
GAAAAGCACTTGTAGTTTTAGTAAAATTAATTGTTTAGTTACAATTCAGATATTTCATAGAAATTTATCTCTATAAAATAATGCTAATGAATTTTCTCCTTTAAATCAGATATTTTATGATTCCACATTGGCAACTACAGTTTCAAATTTTCTTTTCTGTCATAGGGACTCGTGATTTATTTTTTAGCAGACCTTGTTTACACCTATAATGTACTTTTTTTTTTGCAGTGCATCTTCAGGCTATCATTTTGCCTTGGAGGATGTCAAGCTCTGTAATTAGAGAATCTCTTAACTGAAGAGCACTAATGGCAGTCACTGCAACTGTCAGCAGTTTCTCACTTTTCACATGAGGACACTGTTTGCTAATTGGATTAAGTCTGGTTCTGGCTGTAATCTCTGCAAGCAGTACTTAAAGGAAGAACTGTGATGCCACACCTGGTTTGTGGGCTGGAAGGTGATGAGCACTGCTAATAAAATCTAATTTAAAGCACAGTCCATGCACGTAATTAACTATGCCTTATTTCCTTGATTAAAAATCTGCTTATCATTGATAATGGCTCAACTAAAACACAATGTAATATTTTAAGGTAGAGTAGGCACTTACATTACTTGAATAAGATACTGTTTAAATGTGCTGAGTGAGTTTCTTTTATGTAGCATTGCTGCTTCTTTTGACAAAGCAGGCAAGTAATGTTCAGAGCTTTGCAAGTTTGCAATTTTTCTGCAGTGGAAAAATTGAACAGGCAGTGATACTTTTCTAATAAAACCAAGTCTACTTCTTATGTCTCTCTTTCTCAGAGCAGTACCACCAAATTCCATGAAAGAGCTGCTCTAGAAATCTAAGACTGCCAGCAGCCTTCACAGAAAGTTTTTATTTCTCTTGATTTATCCTATTGGAATGTTTGACATCTCTCAATTTCTGTTACTTTTATAGTTCCCAATTTCAATCCTTTTTTTTTCCCTTGCAAAAATGCTGATAAATAGATACAACTGGATCAATTCTCATCCTTCTGCCTTTGCCATAAGAACAGCTTCTTCTTCGTGGTAACTGTTTGAGTCATCATTAGAATCTAGCTCCACCCTTACTGATCATGAGGAAAAAGACAGCATAAATAAGGTTTATGATTCCTCAGCTATCAACAAGCTTTCTGTGAGCTATACACCCTCTGGCATAACAGTATAGCTACACTGTTGGGTGATTTTTTGAATATTTATAGTTCCTAATAAGAAATGGATTCAAGGCTTATGTTCAATAGTACTGCGAGGGGTGATAATAAAGAACTGATGACTCTGCAGAGGTTTAGAAATTCAATTTAAAGTAAATTCAATCTAAAGAACATTGACCTGACAAGGATAAAGAACAGGAAACAGATGATGGAGCCTAAAAACTGTAAAAGAAATTTTGGTACATCATGCAGTAGGAGTAGTGGGAGAATTGCAAGATGGGCTGAGAGGTTATGGACAGCCAGAGAATACCTAATCTTTATTTGTAGCTAATATTGTAATGGCTGAATTCTTGAGGGACCCACAGAAGAGCTAAAGAGCTAAGAGCTCCCGTTTCCAAACCCTTACAAGTAAAGAAAAAGTGGGTTTCATCTCGACTCTGGTTTTATCTGTGTTTTATGTCATCTGAAATATTTTGAAAGAATATAATTTAAAATCCTACTGCATATTTTCAATAATCCATCTACCTAGTGAGGGACTAAAAACAAATCAGCTGGGGCTGACTGTCCAGCATTAGCTGAAGAATCTGAAGGTGAAAGAGACGCCTGCTCAAGATCTTGAGAGCCACCATGAGGAGCTTATCAGCACTGTTTCAGTAAAGTGACTCAAAAAAGTTATGAGGCTCTGGAAAGGCCTTGTCTGGCTGTCTAAAAAAGTAAAATACATAGCTATTTTCTAGTACATTGCAGAGAAGTCACTTTCTGACAAATATAGAAAAAAAATGTGATGTAGAAAGCAAATGCAAAACTGGTTCTTGGACTAGTGTGCTCTGCACATGGAGCTTAACAATATCTGTGTAAATAATAGAGACTGTAGATATAGCATGTTTTAGTGATTTGTCTTTCTAATGCATTTTCACTTTCTGGAAATTTATAAATGTTTCAAAATTAATGCAATTAAACCTTGTGTGTGTACTGTCATGTGATCTCCCATATTTGTGAAATGTAAGAGTAGTCTATGAGATAGTTTTGTCCCAGGCTAACAAATATCTTTTCAAACAGCTCCTAAACATAGCTTGGAAGTAATGTACAATAGGGATTTGTATCCAATTACTGTGCTTCAGGTAATAAGATAATTTTACGCGGGGGACACTGGCCATTCTGTTCAATCTGACCTCAGACATTGAAATTCATTCCAAGCATGATCAATTTTACTGGTACACTTATGAACCCTGTATAATCTCTGGCTGATACAGAGTTAATTTTCCCCATTGCAGGCCTCACAGTGCTGTGCTTTGTTTTGGGAGCTCTGAACAGTGCTCTCTTTCCAATGTTCTCCACCAGCACCAATATGCAGGGAGTGGGCAAGGTCTTAGGAGAGGACATAGCCAGGACAGCTGGCCCAAACTGACCATTATATACACTGTTTGCTCAGCAATAAAAGCTAAGAGAAGGAAGTGGCGGACATTTGTTATTGCACTGTTTGTCACCCAGGACAACCATTATCTGTTTTGAAGCCCTAGTTGGGGCGATGTGGCTGGAGGTGACCTGCTGATAGGAAGTAGACAATTAATCTTTTGTTTTCATTTGCTTCTGCATGAGGCCTTTGCTTTTCCAAATTGCCTTTCTCTTGAAAAACCATGACGTTTTTCTGTCTTATTTTGTTCCCTTCCCATTCTACCAAGAAGTGGAGTGCCAGAGTGGTTTAGTGGGCACCTGGTGTCCAGCCAAGATCAACCCTCCAAAATCCACACCTTAAAATCAAGCATAAATCTCTATTTAGAACTTTGTAGTTGAACTCTATAGGTACACTAGGATGTTTACCTTTCAATAGTCTCTCTGGAGGTACTGCCATGTATTGTTAGATTTGCATATATAATATGATCTCATACATGATGCATATAGGCTGTGTCAGCTGAATTGTTTGAGCCATTTTGTCTCTAATTTTTTGCTTTAAATACTAACATTTCTTTCTGCAATGCTCGTCCCTACACTGTCTGGATAGGTTCTGCTCTTCTGAACTTTTGCCTTTTGTATGTTCTGATGACACCGACTTGTGATTCCTTGCAAACCATTTTTTCTTTGCTTTTCTTTTGTTCCACAAAGTGATAGAATGGCTCCTTAAAGCCTTGGACTAAGTCCTTTTGATAACTCAGCTCTTGCAAATGCTTTATCTATAGACCATGACTTTTAATTTGCAAAGTACTGTGTAGGCAGCAGTTTTACAGGTACTTGTCAATCTATTTTATTATATTCCTTGCCCTTGCTATTTTTTATTTCCCACTGGCTATATTATAATTTTCATTTTATTTTCTTTTAAACCCCAATATTTTCTGTCCTCTATAAGAAAACAGGAGATTTTGCAGGTTAAACTTAGCGTATTAAGGACTTTCATGTTCCATTATTATAAATCATGAATACTATTAGACACTGAAACGGCTTAATTTCATAGTCATTTTATCACCATAATAACAGACCCTCTATTGTTCGACTACTAAAGTGTGCTAGAGTAGAAGAGTCCTTAGATAATTTTATATGATGAAGTGCATGATGTGCTTTGGGTGTTCAGTTAGGCTTTCCTTAATTTATTGAGATGTGTGCTTTACATGGACTGCAAATTATATATGTATCTATGTATGCATATATATAGATATTTATACTGTCCAAGTTCAGTGTTCCTTTGCTGTAAAAGTCTCTGGTAAAGTAATCTGTGTTTAAAAGACCACCAGCCCATGAAAGCATGGGTGGTTTTTTTTGGTTGTTTGTTTTTTTGTTTGTTTTGGGTTTTTTTTGTTTTGTTTTGTTTTGTTTGTTTGCTTGTTTGTTTGTTTGGTTTTGGTTTTTTGTGGGCTTTTTTGTGTTTTTTGAGAGGGGCAACCCACAGATCCAAGAAATTCGGCTTAGGTGAAAGTAGTTAAAATCCAATTTAGATAAATAAAAATCTTTACCAGACACATGAGGACTGGGTTTTGATATATCTTTTTTAAGCAGACAGATAATAAACTTGTAAAAGCAGCTGTAGGAGATCCAAAATTACTTGCAATTTATGTTTCAATAGCAAAATAGCTGTTGCAGGAGTGAGTGAATTTTGAAAATTGCCTGTGTTTTGACACTCTCTGAAAAGAAACAGTTTGTTTTGAAATTATATTTTTGCTTTTTCATTGTGACTGAAATAACTTTCTGTTGATACACCAATTTATCTTCTTTTCTGGTTTTAAGAGAAAGAAAGCCCTTTAATAATTTATTTTCAGTTCAAGGGAAAACTTGAGCAAGAAAACCATAATTGCTTTATCAACCAATTCTAATTAGGCAGAAAATGATCCTGATATAATAAGTAATGCAAAGTTATGCTTTCAAAAAAAATATTGAAGGGGAAAGTCTGTCATCATATCCTCTGATACTCTCTGCTTATACCATAAGCATGCATAAGGAAAAAAGGCAACCTTTTTAATCAGTCAGTAATGTCTGTAATGCTATGAGTAACTTCCTCAGACAGTGAAATTGTATCTTCATTTTTCTATAGAAAAAAGAGGTTCCAAAACCTTTACAGTTAGGAATGCAATCCTATTGAAAATGATGGAAGACATCCTCTTCATGCCTCATAGACAGCAGGTTAGGGCTCCAAGGGTTTATAAAATCCTTAGAAATTCTGGATACTGAGGAGTGGTTCACATATTTCTGATTACAACATTTAGTTTAGCCAAGTTTTTGATAGGAAATTTTATAACTATTTATCTAAAATTCTAGGTTTGCTGACATACCACAGTTACTGGTCATGCAAAGTGAAGAAATGCAGCTAGCCCCCAGAGTTAGAAGTTCACCTGCAAAAGAGCAAGTAGGACCTTTCGTTTTAACTCCAGAATGCAATAAGTTCCACTTTTTATCATTGTAATAAAACTTGAAAATAACTGAACTGTAAAACAAAAGCCCCCACAAAACACAAAATTAGATTGGAAAAGGCAGAAATGTATTTTACAACAAGCTGCTGGAATTTTCAACAGGTAAGTATAAATTTCATTAGTGAAGGATAAAAGACCGATTTTCTTATACTTTCCTATCTGAATCAGGGAAACATCAAGGAAAAGACTGGAAATTATTCAGTTCCCATTAAAAATCTTTAGCTCTTCTCAGATACAGACTACACGGATGCTTAGGAAACATTAAGAGACTAATTCTAAATATCTCCTTTTATTCAGATGTTTCCTTTTTTATTTCTGACAGTACTCTTTTTTTCTACATTGAACTAATTTTTCTTTTTTTGTTTTAATTATTTTTATTTTTATTTCTATTTGAATCAGCCTCTAATGTTACTTTACAAAAGAATTACCAGAGGAGCATTTGGGATTTTAAAGTGTCCTCTTCAGACACAGATTTTTTTTTTATTTCCTCTCATAGTAATTTTTCAAAACTGTTTGAAATTTTACATATCTGAAAATAATGAAGAAAGGCTGACAAAGGCTGAATTTTCACCTTAGTCCTCTCCTCTTTTCTTTCTGTCCTCCAGCTATCTATCCTGAGAAATTTCTAACCAAATAAAATTCTAGTTCAACTGTATAGTAACCCAGCTAGTTTCTCAACTCCAGTGAAGCAGTGAAGTGTTTTTTTCTGGAAAACAATACTGGGATTCAAGATATCCCTCTTTTGGAAGCAGAGACATCGCTCTCGCTCTCTCCCTCTCTCTCTCTCTCATAGCCTTGAGAAAAAGTCTGCAGTGGACAAATCCTCTACTCAGCACTTGCACAGCATAATCTCGTGGCACCAAGAAATGTGTAATACAACCAAGTGGGAAGATTCCCTGAGACTAAATTCAATGCCATTTCTGTCTCTTTCTGCCTCTGCATGTATGATAACATAATAATATATTTTCATACTATTGTGAATATTTTAATTGGAAGGAAATATTCCTAAGGCAATGTAATAAATGGTTTCTTTAACTCATGAAAGATTTTGTGTTTTTCCCATGAAAACATATTTCAAAGAAACAACAACTGAAGTTATTAAATAGTCTCATTTTTAATTAAATTTTGATTCCCATTTAACAGTGATTGAATTGAAATGGCCAGATAAATTAAGATAACATTTAGCTTAATTAAATTAGTTGTGATATTACTTCTTATTATCACTCTGTATCACCAACACAATGAAACTACAGATTTCCTTACTTTATCATTTATTCATTTATTTGTGTGTGTAAATGTACTTTATCATTAAAAGAAAATTATTAACAGGCTTATATCTTCTTACATTTTAAAATACATCCTTCATTTGAATTTAAAAATATTTTCATATCTGAAATACTTATGTAAGAAAGCTAGTTAGCATTTTCAATCTTAAATCCAGGACTCCTACATTTTTGCCAAGATGCTATTAAAAAAGAGCATTGTGCATATTTTTTAAAATATAGAAGTATTTATTTTAGTCCTAAGTTGTGTTCCTTCAGATCTGAGTTATTCTGGTTCCATTAAATAATCCTTTAGTTGAAAATAAATTTCCCATTCTAAAGTTCCACTTTGGAAAATCAACCATTAAGTGTTTTTTACAATTTTGCTGTTCTTTCTGATAGCAGGAATGCAGCACTTTACTTCAGCTTTGCATTTTACTGAAATGCTTCTTGTCAGAGGTTACAGCTGAACAAATAGCATAGAAGGTTGTTTGCATAAGTCCATGAAATCCAAATTTTGCTGATAAAAGAGAAAAATGGGAAAATAGTTCAACTATAAAAGAGAAGGCAAAGGAGCCAAAGAATTACATCCATATTTGCCAGTCTCCTATACAAGAATGAGACATATTTTAAAAAATCAAGGCCAAATTTAAATTATTTTCTTTTTATCAGTAGGAGAGTGCCTTTAAAAAATGCATAAGGTTTTTACAGCTACAAGTTAACATTAAAACCAAGATATCACATTTTAGAAAGAAAATCCACTTTGAATAAATATTCAAAGCAGCAATGGTTATATAGGCAAAAAAAAAGGGAGGTTTTTCTTCAGTGAGAAGGTGAGAAAAGAGCTCAGTCATTGCCTTCCTTACTCTTTCAGTTCTCTTTTCTGAGTTCTGGTCATTGTCAGAGAGGAACTAGGTGGACCACTGAATTCAAATGAGGCTCTTATTTGCATAAGGCTTTGTAAATTTCTTGGATTTTTCTCCTAAATGATTTTTCTATTATTTCTAATTCTATTCAGATCCTTTTCAAAAAATCCACCATTTATTTGGAAGCTTCCCAGATGCCAGAGTAACAATTCCAAAAGATAGATGAACATGATTGAAAAGTGTGTTTTGCCACAGGACACATCTATCTCAGACCAGGAAATGACACTTTCAAACTTGATCTTTTAAGTGTCACTATTTCCTCTGCTTTGGCACATACTCGGAAGCAGAAAAATAAGATTAGTTTTGATGAGAGTAAACTGGAAGATCAGCTCAAGAACACTAGTACAAGCCCAGACTAGACTTGCCAAATGACAACTAGAGCAGATTCTGGGTCTCCAACAAAAACTGCTTTGCTTTACTGGCCCCAATGATACCATAAAATTTAACACAAGATCATAGAAAATGCCCCATTTTGCCAAACTCCCAAAGAGGGACAATAAAAACACTGCACTACCTGTGTGTGTGATAAAATAGCTCTAATATGGGCAGTTTGGAGGATTTGACTTAAAGTCCAAGACTTTCGATATATTTTCTCACTATTGCAAAGTCCGATTATTGGAAGGTATTTTAAAGAAAATAATCAGTTATCAAGACTCTTCTAGTAACAATAGGAACAGAAAAAAATTCACTTTTTCCAGGTTCTTTACTTTATAAATTCAGTGGAGAAATAAATTACTAGAGCAAATTAGTGAAAATTTGGCAAAATGGTGAAGATCTTTTACAATGGAAAATTCAGATTTCCTACTAAGCAAGCACTAATACTTATTAGCCCAACTTCTTTGTTACAAATGACTTAAGAAAAATCTGTAGTTTTAAAATAATTAAAAGATTTTATATTTCATATATTTAAATTTTAAAAATATACTTTATGTATTTATATTTAAAGTATTTTTAAAATTCTATGAATAAATGAATCAATTACAAAGTAAACTTAATTTAAAAACAACATCCAACCAACTAGCTCACTCACTCACTCACACCAGTTTCATTACAAGAAAATAAATGAATTGAAATGTGGAACCTAGCTTCATTTCATACACGGGTATTTATTTTGTATTCCAGAGCTTGCACCAAGCATTTAGCAGCTGCTGAAAATAGATTTATTTAAAAACAAAAAACAAATAAACAGAATACCGAATAAAAACCCTCACCAATTTCAGGATTTGTAAACTGATGACCAAACTCTAAGAAAAGTAGCGTGACACATGTTGAACTGGACTCCCAACCAAACAAGGGAAAAAAAAAAAAAAAAATGTTCCTGGAAAGAAGCTCCCTTTATCATGGGAATTATTTCTTTTATAATCTCTAAAGACACTTGGAGTTATTAATATGCAATTATAGTTTCAACTGCTGCAAACATAGAATTAATTACCACTTAAATATTTGATCTTACCTACCTGTATGGCTTTTAAATACATGGTGGAAGCATTTCCTTTAGGTGTAGTCCATCTCTTTAGAAGCTGTTTTCAGTTTTTTGTTTTGTAAATGCCTCCGTTTTGTAAAAGAACAATTGAAAGTGTTCTTTCATCATCACAAGTAATGATCATGGGAAAAAATATCTCACTTTAGGCATGCATTTTATATGTTACAGCATAAATATTCTTTAATAGTTTTTAACAGACAGATCCAAATTAACATTCTCCAGAGTGCAACTGAACAGATAAATGAAGGGAAAGTGGGTATGCATTAATCACTAGTTAAAGAAAAGCTTCAGGAATGTAACCTAATTGATGTCTTAAAATTCTGAAACATTTGGAAGTCTAATTTCTGTACTGATTTTTTATCTATCCTTGTGATTCTATCTATCTATCTAGATTCTATCTAGAAAAAACTACTGGCTTTGTGGAAGCCGAAATTATATGAACCAGGAAAGTTGCTTTAATAGGCCACTGGCTGTTGTATAACTGGCGCTGTTTTTTACAGTTAAAAACAATAATAATGCAATGCTGAACTACATTTTGAGGATGTCAGTGAATGCACTATCTCGGAGTAAAACATAGTGGCAAAGCAAGGCATAAAAATAGAATAAATATATATACTGAGTGCTTGTATGTTGTTGTAACATTCATGTATTGGGTAGCACACGTATCCTAACATAATCCTTTCTCCCAGCAACTTTGTTTAGTGTCCCGTATGTCTACTGAGAATCAGGACGACTGGACATCTTGCATTATACTAAATGTTCTACTGCTAAGGTTAAAACAAAAGCCCTGGAGTCAATGAAGGTTTATATTTTAGTCTAGATTCTTGAAATAATGCTGACTTGACTAGAGAACGTTTATGCAAGGCAGCTTGAAAATCATGTGTCTTTGTATAAATTATATGATACTGGGTAAGTAGATCAAAGGAGCAGTGGTAGAAATCTGAAAAAATCATATTTATTGAGCTTATCAAATAATTTTTTTCTCTCAATGTATTTCTGCAACAAGCAAGCAAGCTATGAAATAGAGAAGATTTTTTATTCTTGATTTAGGTAGTTGAAAAGAATGTCTTTCAACAAAAGATTCAAGAGGTGTGAAGATTTGACTTACAAAGTAGTCAAAGGTTGTCATAATTTTACCAGCAGATAAATGGAGGGCACGTCAGCGTTCTGAAAATCGACCTCGTCCTGGACATAATAAGAGGCAGAAGGCAAGTTCAGCAGGTGAGCAGCCAAATAAATACAGAAGATTAGCACTGTAAATACAAAGCAGCTGCCTGAAGACATAACACCTTGTTCTATGATCATCTTCCATTATGCAAAATAAATTAAGTTGTATCACAGGGTAAACCTGCGATGCAAAGGACCTCTGCTGGAAGTACTACTGTTGACTGAGAAGGATGTGTCCTTAGCTGTAAGCCAAAATCAAATCACCCTCTTTACATGCATTTAAAGTACGATCTGTAGCCTATTGTATAAAATTTAATTATCGTTATGGATAAGATAGGATTAGTGTGGTCCCAAGCAGAAGAAATACATGAACTATTGATCCGTGATTAAAACATTACAATTGATCATCACCTATACTTTCACTGATCTTTCTAAGCTCACCTTGTCCCTGTTGCTGTCGTACTTCATTCACAAGCACTACAGGCCAAATTCTGTATGCAATGAAATGGCTGAGCTCTCTGATAGAGTCACCTGTCCATTTCCATGCAAAATATTGCACTGCACTATTGTTCTGTTTTCTCCTGTGGCCCACATGCTACGGAGGCCTTGGTGCCATGTGGACACAGATTTCAGGCAAACCAGCTGAGTAAACCAGGCATGCAGAGCTGGTGAATACCTACAGGGCTTTACTGAGAATGGGTCTTCATATGGCCATCTATATGGCCATATTTCCTTCCTTCCTTCCCTCCTTCCTTCCCTCCTTCCCTCCTTCCCTCCTTCCCTCCTTCTATTACAGTACAGTTGGAGATAAGGAACTTTTCATTATGCACACAAGACAAGAGCAGAATGCAACTGTTTGAATCTTCTGTGCAGCATTTCTTTGCAATTTTGCCTATTTTAGAGGGCTGAATAATTTCTGCTACTCTTTGCCATCAGGGGGTAATCCATGCCTTCACTCCAGGATACCTGAATGCCATTAATATATCAGCTTTAGGACAGACAGCAGCAACCTGTTGTATCTAGACATTTGCTTGGACAAAAAGTAACCACCACTGAAAGAAAGGGAAGGAAATAATATTTTCTATTTTAAAGCCATGCTTTGGCCATCAGGAGTTCAAATACTGATTACAGAGCACTGTACAACTGGGGGAAAAAAATCAATGGAAACCTTCCTTAAATGAAGGGAAGATTTTTGGTCAAATGTCTATTTACAGCTCAAAATTTCTTTTATTGTCTCATTTATCCACACTGTCATCTTTCTCAAGCCCACCCTCCCATCCATTATCTAGCTCAGTAAGTCCTATGCAGAATTACAGCTGCCTCCACATTCATCCATATTGCCAAGTCTAGCTGTGATGCCATGATGATTTTTTGCCTTTTTTTATATTCCTTTTATGTATTCTCAGTATTCTTCATATACATGTAATTCTTTAAGCCTGATATCTTAGCATGGTCCTGGTATTCTGCTAGGGAAGAAAATCAAACATCCTAAAGGCTTCAGAGTTAGAGGCTGGAAAACCTTATGCTATCTTGAGAAATCAAGAGTCTCTCTGGACATATTTTGTAAACTAGAATCAGGCCCCATCTGGGGGTAACACTTTAGAATAAGAGGATGTCACACCATTCATTTAAGCTTCTGATTGAGAATCTTTGTTAATTTGCAAGGTCTATAAAATTGTATATGCTATATACTAGGTGGGTGTATTTTTTTTTTATTCCACCTGAACGAATTGTTCCACCAAGTAATTTCTATTGAACTTTAATGATAATGGCATTTTAAAAAGAAAACAACCAAGCCAAAATCTAATGGAAGTATAGAAGCTACACTGAAAAGACAGACTCAAAAATAATTTATTTACCCTCTTTTTTTAGAAGTAAACACATAATAAACATTAAAAATATGTGTTTTCATGATAAAAAATAGTGTCTAATTACTAGGTTAAAAAGATGCATAGAGGACCAGGGCTATTATTATAAATATTGCAAGTCAGCATTACCTTTATGTTGAGGCCAAGAGTTGCTCAAGGTAATAAACATTCTAACCATTTTGTTTCATAAATGAGTCCTTAAACTCAGCAAATTTTAAGATGGAAAGACAAAACTACTACATGGAAAATGTCAATTACTGTCCAGTGAATCTGACAAATGAGTCTGAAATATGAAAAAGATCAAATTGTCATGAAGAAAATGTAGCAAAAACTGATGAAAACATAAGAATAGGGTAGGCAACTTCCTCTGTCAGAAAGACACTCTCCCTATTATTGATACCTCGTAGGTGATAGGTGAACATCTCCCTAGAACATACTGACCATGGATTGTCAGTATTGTCAGTATTGTGGATTTGGTCTCTTCTAATACTGATGAAGCTGGAGATGCTTAACTGACACGTATAAATATAAATTTGGAGGTCTCAGAGTGAAATAAACCCTCAATCACAGTGATCAGAAGGACTGTCAGATACTTCTACCATTTACTTCCCAAGTAAAACATACAATGTGATAAATGTGAGCTTTCTGCTGCTCATTTTTTTCAGCTCAGAACTTATTTCTATTTCTATTTTTCTTTAATTTGTAGACAGCACTTCTTCAAGGAGGTGGTACTGAAGGGTTTCTGTGACAACAGCTTCCACAGTAACATCCACAGCAACATACAAAGCCCCACCTTTGATTCATCTTAACTGCCATGAAGTTAACTGCCAATTTCCGTTAACTGTCACCTTTAATTATTGTAAGAAATAAAATACAAAGTTCTGAGTACTGTTACTGTAAAGTGCCTTTTTAGTTAGATACTGTTTACCTTGCCTGTTGTAAGGCTTTCTCTGTTAGATACCATTATCTATGCAAAAGCTTTCCCTAAATGTTTTCTCTGTTAAGTGATACTTATCTCAGACCCCTTTGAAATTGTATCTCTCCCGTCTCCTCTCCTCCCGCTGCTCCCCCTCATAGCAACCGCATGGCAACCGATGACACCACCCGATATGCAAATGAAGAAGCCTCAAGTGCTTATGGGACATAAAACCCCTAAAAACAATGAGCCAACCCAAAATCAAGAACTAAGAATAACCACTCTGAGTCAGCAGAACCATAGAGAACCTCATACCAACCAAAGCTGAGTTACACCTCATCACCATAACTTAACAGCACTTGACCAGACAGACACCCCTAGAGCATGAGCCCAACAGCTGGCCTTCCCAGGGGCTCCCGTGAGGAGGAACCCCCATCTCTGCCCTGTGGCAAAGCTGAACACCTCCTCCCCTGCGTCATCCATCGGGGGTAGCCGCGGTGAGCGCAACCCCTTGAGCCCCTACCTAGAGCTGATCTTAATACAGGCATTAAAAAGGAGCTGGTCTCCTTCCCCTATTCATTTCAATTATATTTTTTTAAATCCTTAAACACCAATTCAGTTTTCCTTTTCTTATAATACTTGCTGCTGAATAGAAAAAAAAAAGGGAAAACAGGCTGCTGTTAAAGATTTAACACTCTATATACTTAATTATCTTCATTTTTTATCATTATTAGACCGTTAAGAAAATAATATATTTTAACATTAATAGAATGACAACTGATTGCTCTGGTGACTGCTTAAAAATCAAAATCACATTTAGCTCTTAATAATATGAGGCAGCTGGTCTGGTTAACATCTTTGCTATATAATTTTATAGATTCCATAAAAACTTGCTTTTTATTGTGCTTATTATTTCATATCTAATGTATTAAGATTAACATTAATGCTAATCTCTGAGCTTCAGAGAAAATTATCAAGTCTTTGTGAGTAATAACAGCTCAGTCATAAGTAATAATAAGCTCATTTTTAGTAGGTATTCTGGATACTGTTACTCAAGGAATTTAGATATTGACAGTCAACATCTGGCATCTTAATATCACTCTGTGTATTTCATGTATACAATATTGTAAAACCTTCATTATAAAAGGAGTGACCTAAAAATAAGAAATTTATCTGAAAATAAAAATACATGCATATTGTGTATTAACATGCTACTATGTCCCTATGGATGTCACTATGTTAAGGTAACAGGACTCAATGTTTTCAAAACTTTGGGAATTTCTTGAAGAGTTATTTTACAGGTATTTTGGCTTTTTGGTGTTTTATTTTATTTTTTACTAGGCTTCACATATGTGCGTAACATGTTTTTAAATTGCAAGTCATTTATGAGCCAACAAAAATTCATACGGTTGTTATAGCAAAGGTGCAGTACAGTCTGTCAGAACCAAGTTTCTCAGGAGCATACTAACACTGGATATTGGACTAAAGTATATTATGGTGCTGTCTGGTGGTGATCTCCCCACAAAAGAGAAAGACAATCAGCAGGAATGGAAGGGCTATGGAATAGGATATTCCTAAATTTACTGAAAAGCAAAATCCTCTTTTATGATTTTAAGTAAAAATACTCTGAAATCAGCAAAAGAAGTTCTTGATCACAGTTTAGGTCTGCCTTCTGATCACCACATAGTGACTGTGTGAAAGATGTAATTTTTCTTATTCTTCTTTCTGTGCATTTTTCCTCTGAAAGCTTCAACCACACACATAATTCAGGGAAATGAGCTCAACTATCATTCATTTGCCAGGCTTTAAGATCATACAGGCATTAGGTTTTTATTTAGAAAAAAGATTTTTTTTTCTTTAAACTGTGATATGTAGTATATTAAGGCTATTAGGAGGTTTATTAGTCCACCATAATATTTTACAGCATAACAAATCAAATGTATTCTTCAAAGCTTTGCCTAATTTTTTGTCATGAACCACATAACTCTTGCAATAGTGCTGAATGAATTCATAATGATTGAACATTTAAAATAGTGAGAAATAATACATTTTAAATTTTAAGCCTTAATTATTCATTATGAATCAATTCTAATAATACTGGCAATGTATTCAGCTAATATCCCTGTAGTTGTGATAGGTCTCAGTAATCTTATTGCCATGCAATTTAATAGACATTTTCCTTGTCTTAGTTGTTATGAAAAGCATTATTTTAAAAAGGATCCCAGTAATAGTCTCAAGATTGCCTTTCAAACAATGTTCAAATGAGTTTCTCAACTCTACAAGGAGTTCAGAGTAGTCCACACTTAATATACACCAGGAGTCCTAAAGAGATTTTTGCTGTAGTTTATTACCATTAGGTCTACCATTTCTTGACTTCAATGTCAAAGCCAGGACAGCAATTTCAGATTAGTTTAGCTGCCAGAAACACTATTTTCATTCAGAAGATAAACTCCAGCTGACTTCAGAGGAACAAGTTCAAGACCCTTGTGGGCAAAAACCACCCATGAATAAGAAACTCTCTGATATAGAAGATTAGCACACTCCTTCCTTGGCAAGAGAGGTAAGTACTTATCCAAAAACTGAATACTTAAATAACCTTTCCTTGTTTAAATAAGTATCTGCAGCCCTTGACTACACTAGCAGTATCTTAAACGTGTGTAAGTAATGAAGGTCACATAAGTGTTAAAGAATAAATGCATCATGATTTGATTTACAAGTCCTTTATCTTGGTGTTCTCGGAATATCATTGTTATTACATGTAGGCAGCAATCTTATTTATCTGAAAATCTGGAGTGGATTAAAAGACAGTTACAGGAATCTTGGTAATTAAAAATGTTCCATAGGGCCACACCATAGATGCATCCTATATGTATTTGCTAATGTTCCATATTGATCATGTGAATACTGGATAACACAAGTTCAGCAAAATATATATGATTTACAAATGTGCCAAAACAGCAGTTACTGAATCATAAATTACTAAAAATGATTCACTGAGGATGAAGATGAATTAATGGGAAAGGTGTAATTCTCTGTACTCTCCTGACCGTATATACATCTAAAGAAAGAATGGCATCATTTTCAAAACAGAAGTCAGAACAATTACAAAATTAATCATAAACCTTTAATTTTCTTAATTGAGCCACTTATTGCTTTTACAGAATAAGTCTTACACAGGACAGTGGGTAGAAAACTTCCTTTTGAGAAGAAAACATCATGTACATAGATTAATTTATCACAAGATTACAGTAATTTAGTGGGTTAAAATTAAGGGTTAACTGTTTAACTCATACAAAATCCAGTCCAAGACTGTTAAACAGAATTATAAACAGCAACAAACATCTGTTTTTCTCTTTGTGAACCTGAAATATTTCAGTAGTTCCTATTATAGATCTGATCTTTCACTTACTTTGGACAGAGATGAACCAGCAAATAAATTCCATGCTTTCTAAAAACTTCATCAGTTTGTGCAAGTACCTATGTATCATCCATGTAGTATATGCACACCCAGTACATATGGAATTTAAACAGTGCTATGTAAAGTCATGGTTTTAATGTTTTCAAATTTCTTATATGAATCGTTTATGCCATATAATTTACAGTGCAAAAAGTAAGAATGTATGGTGCTGAAAGGATGAAAGAAAAAATTGTTTAAAAGGTAGCTGAGAGAAACTACAACATCTGTAAAGATTTTATGTGATTTTGAAAAATGAAAAAAGAAAATCATTCAATCACTGAAAAATGTGCCTTTCAGCATATGAAGGTGTAGAACTTCTAGGAGTAGTGAATTGAGAATCTAAATTCTATTGTCTTAAAAAAAGAATCCTTGGAAGTGAACATTTTTAATTTCTTAAATAAATAGTTAAATGTTTACAATATTCTGTATTGAGTCTACTGTTAGAAAAATCTCCTAGACTCTGCACACATTTCACTCACCATCCTGGCTCTGAACATCCCATCAGCTTTTTTTGTCTGCTGTAAAATGTCATTTTTGGCCTAGGCCTGTGAACTTAACTCATATTGAAAAATTCTACCCAAATAACAATTTAGACAGTCATAATATACATAATATACAGAAATAAGCCAAAAAACAATGCCTTTGAAGGAACACAAGTTCATATCTGGTACTATATTACTATAGAGTTTATTAGCTATAAACAATGTCTCTTTTAATGAGTATATTCGCATAGGTTTTTTTGTTTGTTTGTTTGTTTTTTAAGAAACTAAGTGATTATAGGGAAATGCAAACAGTCAGTAGTGAAGGTGTTAGTTCTAGCCAGGTCTGGACAGGAGACGCTAGACATGATGGTATCTCATTTGGAATCAGTTGTTTATTATATCTTATCTAAGGTACAGCCTCACGCGGTGTAAGCTCTGTCTAACAAGACAAGAAAATGCCTACTTCTACCTTGTTTCAAGGACTTTTAAACAATAAGCAAAACCAATTAAAACCCGACACCTAAATTATTTTCATTTATAACCCAATTAAAGATCACTCAATGTCCGCAATGCAGCTTTCACTGACCAATTAGAAAAGATCACCCAAACCCAAGAAGAAGGAGGAAGAAGAAAGTGAAGGAAGACCCAGGCAATGCTCAAATCACTTCATATTGTCTCATATATGTATTACTATTCTATATCCTAAAACCTTTAACCTTAAATAATTCACCCTGTGACATTACACACTTCTATACACATGTACTCTCAATGCTATCACTCAATTTTGGAAGCTGGTCAGGTCAAAGGCAGTACCCCTCTGAGGGTCACCACCTGCCAAAGCAGAAAGCCTTAATATTTTTGGCATCTAGGGTTCCAATAATCAATGACTTTTGGTTTCTCGTAATTCTCAGTGTCTACCTCTTGGCTTGAGAGTAGCTTATTCACCAGCATTTTTTCCCAGGCACAATCATAATAAAGACAAACACCCATAAATCCCCAAAAGGAAATTTCTACTTTCTACTTTGAAATTCTTGTCTCCCTTGGATGGGCAATCGTGTGTTGATATCTTATGTGATGCCTCCAGAGATCTTAAGGTTTGCAGCATGTGAGCCACTGCTGACTTACCTCCTGACACCAATTCTTGGATTCAACAGTGTCACATAAAGTCTGATCTTGTGTCCTCTTGTGCAGATACACACTTGCATGTGTTCTCAGAGAGCTTCTCCAGCTGATAAACAGTTAACAGCTGAAGTTAAGATTTAGGGAGTGGTTATTGGTACATCAAAGGACTGCTAAATGAGATTTCTGCTACTGCACCGAATACCTGTGAACAATTTGTTAAATCCAGTAGGTCAAACATACAAAGCAAAGTAACTTGCGTAAATTTGCAATTCTGGATCTACAGATTTATAAACATCATAAAATGGTGTTGAAACACTCCATTGAATTACTGTAGCTCATACCACAAAGAATACAATAAAAAGCTATCATTAAATTGTCAGAACAATAACAATATTTGTGGTCTCATTACTAAAGTATCAAAAGTTTAGGCTCCACATAGCAAAGACCTTTGTAAGCAAAATTAATTCACACAGAGTTTGAAGTACATGCTTCAGCTATAGCTGACCACATCTGGTACTGAGAAACTTGTTATTCTTTCCAAACTACTGTTGGTTAATTTCTATATAATATAAGACAAGGAGAGTTTTTTACAAATTGAGTGGTAACCATAATATTTTCTTGTAGTATGTTACACACATCCTACATATATATGCACAGACATGTATACATATCCACATACATTCAGTGTAGGTTCAGTGTGTGTATGTGTGCATTAATAAACACAGGTTCATTTTTATATACCCTAAGTCTTCAAGATTCTCTGCAGAACAAAGGTCTTGGTTTATTATTTTTATTTCCCCTGAATGTTTGGCATGCTGGAATTTATTCTCATATTGCGTTCGTGACTAATGATGCCATTCCCTTTCCTATTAGTCTTGTAGACAACAAGTATATATTTTAATTTTGATTGTTATATTTTTTTTCATGAAGGAAAGAGCTGCATGTTAACTTAACAGTTCTGGTATAAGTCTTCTATTTCTGTTATGCAGACAAACAGAACTTGAAGAGGGTATTTTTTCAGGTTTGACTTTCAAAGCTTGTCAGTTGTAGTGAATCTGATAAAAAAAGGCATACATACAAGTTAAACATATATCAGAACAATTCATGTTGTCTGATTCAATCACTCAGTATGGATAATTAATGTTTGGAAGACCAGGCCCTCAGCAGTGTAATTCACTTCATAAAATATCCCAAAAACCTTCCAGCTGCCAAACATGCATGGTCTTGATTGTCCCTTTTGGAGAACAGATATTTTTGGGGCATCTCTGAGGCCTGGATTCTCCACAAAATACTTAAAAATGGTGTTGTCTACAGCAAGGTGTTTCTTGTTTTATATTCTTTTATCAGAGAAAAAGCTAATGTGCATGCTAAAAAGATGTTAGAAAAAAGAATGAGAAAGTTCTAATAATGTACTGAGGAGTCCCTGCTGTATCTGAATATACTGTACAAATTTTTAAAACAGTCTTTTTGCTGTTAGAGGGGAAATCAGTATCTGCCTCATGTATGTCATTGAATCTCTATTCTTTTGTGCTCCCCTGACAGCATAGTGTCAGATCTTGCATTTGAACCACAGTCACTTACAACACATGTGCAAAACAAAACAGAGTTTAAAACACATTTAAGGAAGCGTGTAGGGAAGGGGGTATGACACAGGGGTCAACATGTTTTCCTTACTGTACAACCATTTTTTTGGGGGTAGAAAATGGAATTACAGTCTGTGGACAAATCATTCAAGAGACACATCATTCCTTTAGGAAAATTAGTGAGGGAGTAATGACTAAGGTCTTTTGGACCTATGGCATTTGAGCAGTTGTTTAGTGCATTTGCTACCGATATGATTTAAAGGAAGGACATAAAACTGGATCTATGTGTTTGCCACCGTTTGTCACTTAATTTCTCGTCAAGCCTCTCTTTCTATACCTTCAGCACAATGACAGGATACTGCCATTATAGAAACCAAGCTCTCAACCAGGCACTACCTCCACTGGAATCCAAGTGCAACAGTATCTCTTGACCTCCATGGAACAAAAATATCCCAGACACAGCTTTTTATTATTTATGTACTTATTGTTATTTATTTACCATTTATGTATGGTAATCAATTTGTACTTAAATATGGAAAGTTTCAGTGGCAATGTTGGTATGAACGTACAAATACAATTAGGAAGACTGATCTGGAAACTCTGTCATGTGGGGAAAGCAGGGGGTTAAAATGCTTGGTCCAACTAAACTGTCAGCTTGGCTTTGTATGCCTCTCCAAAAATGATACGATAAACAATTCATTGAGCACTCTTGCAGTGCAGCTGCTGTGAAGACCTGTGAGGATCTGACAGACCTTGCTTGACTAAAGTGTGTAGAAACACTCATGAAAGCCACTCTGAACAGTTGTTAAGTTCAGGGAACTTCATAAAATAAAAAAAGTTATACTTTTACAGTCATATAAATTTAAAATTCAGTTTTTAATTTTTTCAAATCCCAATTGGCAGATTTATGTGGCGTTATTTTAAAAATTATTGTTAAATATGTATATGTGACTCCATTTTGCATATGATGTAGATTCCAATCAAATTTGTCTGTTTTCTTTACATTCTGTATGGAAACTTGAACAGAACCTAAATGAATCATCTTTAGGAAGTGCAAAATTTTGTCTGACAGCTTTAAAATTACTGGCTAGTAGTCAAAATCTTGGTCTATCTAATCATAAGCTTCTGTTTTATGCAAAGCTTTTTACAAAATATTTACATGTACTACTTAAGCACATATATTCTTGCATGCCATATAACTTCCATCTTCTGTATATTTCCAAATTAAAAATATAGAAATTGACATGAGGTAGATCACAATCTGGCTTTCCTCTGTGGGAGGCCTATTACTCTGCATCAGAGTAGCTACATTTCACGTGTACTTTTTCTTCTTGCAGATGGACCCAAATCACATGAATACCATTTGACAAGTGCATTTTCTACTTGGCCGAACAGGTAGAACATTTAGTCTACATTCTGCGTGTCTGACCCATCACTGTCACTCCTGCATTTTCTTGCTTTCAAGTGTTTGAATCTTTGCAGCCTGATTCTCATACTGCCTTAATGTAAACTATATGTATTTTTAGAAATTATCTATGTGTTTTGCATAGTTCTTCTCTGAGAGGAGAACTTGACTGATAGTTAGAGTGACCAATAGAGTCATGAGGTTGTAACCTCCTTGGGCCAATCCTGGCCTTCTGTAAAAAGTGTATATAAGTGATAGAAAGTGATGGAGTCAGAAAAATAAGGAAGCTTTCCATGTTGACCTGCTGCTACCTGCTTGTCCTCTGTGAGGGTCCACACCCACGTCACAATGTGTGACCCCTCTAAGTGAGGGGTAACACATCATCATCTTGCAGGTCTCTGTAACTATCTTTGTAGAGTGCAAAGACTTCAGAACATAGTAATGATCATATAATGATGATTTGCATTTCAGTTCTTTCCACTCTTTTTAAATCTGTTTTAGAGCAGAGAAATGTGAAAGGAGAACCAAAAGAAGGACAATGTAGAAGAATAAGACAATGAAGCATTTTTCTAAATAGGAATCAACAGAGCATTATCTGCTCTGAAGGCAGCATTCATTTAGTACTTGAAAAATGTTAAATAAGGTGAATATCAACATTCTTCTTTGACCTGAAGAGCATGAAACTGTCTTAATAAAGCCTCCAAAGAAGTGGAGAGTCTCGCAAATCCCAGAAACCTTTTTATTTGTCTTGCTTATAAACAGAAGATCTTAAAAGTTTCCCTTAAGTATGACTGTGATAAATTTTCAGTTTCAACCACAAGTCAGCTGTATGTTTGTTATGCTCCATAGCCTTCTAATAATTTTTCCTCCATAATATTTTGTTCAGCATGGGTAATATGTAACAAAAAAAAAAAAAAAAAGTGTCTCACTTCATTCTGAAAGAAGTCCATCATTTTCTACATAATATTATTGAACACATTACAAGAATTCCCACTGAAAAAATTCTGTTTTCAAAGTTATATAACTTACATAAATTTGTATTTATAAATATTCTTTGAATGAGTAGTTGTTATAGAAGCAGGTTAGACTGCATCTAGGATGCTGAAAATTTGAAAAACTTTTAAAAAAAAGACTAAAAAAGGCCTTTTTAGTCCTTAAACATTCATGAAAATTATTTAAATTCATTACTCCCTATTTACAAGTTCAGACAGTAGTTTGGACCACTGTCTTTAGTAGAAAAAGCACTTCCTCATAATGTTTTTAGGTTTAAACACAACCTAAGAATAAATAAATAAATAAATAAATAAAATAGTTACTACTTCTTTAAAAATGTAACAAATATTAGCAGTAAAACCAAAATCTAAATGTTGTTTCAAAAGATTATATTTCTAGAGTTTATATTTTTCACATGTGGGAATGTAGAACCCACTTCAAATATGACTCTAAACCTGGACTGTAACAAATGATGACCTATTTTTTCTACTGAGAATATAGTGATGACATTTAATTATGTAAATATCAAATTGAAAATGTCTGATTTCAAGAATTGTTTTCTGAGCAGTATCCAATTAACAAACAGACACGTAGTATAATAAAATAGCATCTAATAAATACAAATAAAGTATATATAAATATACATATGGATAAACAGAAAATATGACAGAAAAGTTATTCAAAAAGCACCCGAACTTAAAGGAAAGGCTCTATTGGTTTCCACACAAATATGAAAGAAATGCCATTAAGGCATTTTGTTAGGGACATTAAAGCAGTGCATCTAAAATAATATTGACTGAGATAGTTTGGTTTTCAACTTCATGGGGTTTTGGAACAACTACAGTCAAATCTGATTAAAAAAAATATTTCTGTTCTGAAGTTAAGCAGAAAATCTAAACCTCATTTTCAGTTCTATTATTCAGTCCAAGAAACTCCCAAGCGTGATGTGTCTAATATTATTAGCTCTACTATATATCGAAATACATAAATGCAACTGAACTGACTAGTCATGAATTGCAAAACAGCTAGTAATATATTGCTAAGGGGATGTTTTCCTTGTTATGCTTCCTATGAGAATCTCATTCCTTGGAATGCCATTCAGAGTATATGGTATTTACCTATCAATCTTACCTTGAGAAAGAGATTTTTAAATGCTTGTGGAAGGTACTTATATACATTGCAATGGTACAGTTTTTCCTAAAGTTTTTTATGCTCCTAACCACGAGAACATCAAAGTAACTGACTGAGCAGTAAGACAAAAGAATCTGAAGGTAGCATATTTGCTTGGAATATCAATGTCCTAAGAGATTAAATGGACTTTCAAAGACATGCAGCAAGTTTTTATTCTTTAGACAATTTGAGAAGGATTCTGATTCCCTGAAAATCGTTGTGTCATCCTTCTTCTTGATTTAGTAGCTGGTTCTAAAGTTAAATATTAGATACAATTAGAGCCTTTGGGGAAAAAATGTGGAAGCAGGTTTAGAACATGGCTAAACACATTAATCTGGAATTTACAGTAGCCAAATACAATCAAGACCTTACGCACTTCTACTTCTAGAAATTCTGAAAATTTCATCATGGAAACACCATGTGATATTTTGAAAGGATTCCACAGGTCACGTGTTCAGTGGTGACAGTTTCTCAGATATAAACCTGTTCATCCCAAACAGCTGTTGGAAACAGTCTGGCCGTGACCACTGTGGCATGGCAGCATCCAGCAAGTCATGCACCTTGCACACATGCCACACACTCTGCCCAGCAGCACTATTCCATCTTGCTACTTCAGTTTGATTTTCTGTTCTGTCCTGCTCCCATCCCGTCAGTACACACAGGACAGAACATCCCAGAACTGGATGCACAGTGGTCTAACATTATTCATGGCCCCAAAAGGCCCTGGTCTCAGAATGCAGGAGCAAGAAAATGGAAACACTTGTCAAATGTAAAAATGGAAAATCAGCACTCAAATAATTTAGCAAACATAATAAGTAATGGTAGAAGTTAGTCAAAACTAGACCAAAAAAGAAGGAAATTACAGGATTCAGTTTAATATTCTGTGTTAAAGAGGTGCTCACCCTGTTTACAGTGCCTTTAAGGACAGCACAGCTTTAGATATCTACACATTTTTTCTGCATCAAAGCACTTCCCCTGGGCAATGCTCAAAAGGAAATAAAAGGAAAAATTCTTGCTTATTCTCACTCTGTTACTCTCGGGAGTTTTTTTTACTTGTCAAAAGGTTTCATTTTTCTTTTTATATCTTCTGCTGACTAGCACTCTGCACTCTTCTACTTTCCTTTTGTCTTCTCCCATCTTCTAATCCCCCCATAAACTGCAATTTGCCATTGTCAGAATTTCAAAGCCCTTTTGCAGTTTAAAATAATTGTGAGAGGCTTGACTTTGGCACTGATGTAGTAATGCTGTTGAACCCTGCCAGACACTTAAAAGAAAATACATAGTTAGAGTTTGGAAAAAAAACAAAACATAAGAAACAGAGAGTTTTTAAAGGTGTCCCACTAAGAATGATACAGATGTCTTTGAGTAACAAAGAAAAATGTCAAATAAGCAGATAAAGAAAAAATTACCAGATTGTAACATCAGCACTTTTAAGCTTTTTCCAGAAATGAAAGCATCATATGTAAAAAATCTCTTCAATGTCTGATGTCAACCAAATATGCAGAAACTTATGTAGTGGTTGGTCCATTTCAGCAGCTTTCTATTCTGTTGAACAGGAAATGCATGAGTCACCTTAAATGACCTTCATGTTCTTCTGTGGTTCCAGGTCTGATACAATTTTGACATAGAAAGGTAGGTATTCTTTTCAAGTTTCACATTTGGACCCCAGCTTCTTGAAGACAGACATAAACATCAAAAATCCTGATATTCTAAATTTATTTACCTTTGGGGAAAAGTTGTCTCTTCATACCAACTTTGAAGTTGTTGTGAGTTTATATACATGCTCAAAGTGGTGTGCTCTAACAAGTTACTATTCAAGAGCTACGGTAGATTAATTACAGTGACACACATTCTTACCCAGTTTCAAATAAAAACTAATTTTAGCTGAAGAGAATAGATACTTACTCTTTTTCCCCATCAGTTATATCCTTGGATTCTAATTTAAACCCCTAATGTTTCAAGTTGTATAACTATATTATTTTACCATATCTACTCCTTTATGTGTCTTACAGTAAATCTCGATTTGTCATAATACCTAAAAACAAAAAAGTAGGACTCAATTCTGTTTATTTCTTTTGTGTTTTTCCCTTAATCATTCCTACATCCATCCCTGTTCCTCCCTGCTAACAGGAGCAGTGCTACTTCTACTATACAGATGTGAACAATGTCAATTAGAACCTAATTTTCTTAATAATATTGGCTTCTTTGAAAGCATATTTATAAGAATGGATGGAGATTCTTGCTGCTTTTTGAGGGAAATGCTAATTTTTATTCCTAAGTTTAAAACAGGCAATTTTGCTGAGAGGAAAAAAATGGGAGCAGAAAGATCAGGAAATTTTGGATAGTGTCTTCCAAAACAACATACAGAAATTCGTTTCCTAGTGTCAGTGGCCAGCATACATAATTACATTGATGTTGGTCTAATAGAAGTATGTGTTGTTCTCATCAGTGAGTGCTCTGACAGAGCATAGCTGACCCCTGAATTAATAATAGATTCTCATCACCTTGATCAATGCATTATAAGTGAGCTGACATCATGTCACATATTTTCACAATTCTCAAGTTCTGCAGTAACCACTCTGGAAATGCTCTTTGTTCTAAATAAATGCTCCTTGTTCTAAAGTAAGAAAACTGAATGTCAAAATGTGTATTTTGCTGTGAACCTTCTGGTTTGAGTTTTCTTTATTTTTTTTTCTTATAACATTTTTTCTGCATACTTTCGAGGGATGATTACCTCTGATAAATATAAATCTAGAATAAGAAAAGTGTTTATTCACAGTAACTATTTGGTATTTTTTGCACATAGTGTAAAAAATGGGAGGAGAGATCTGCATTAAACAGTCTGGGATCTTTTCCCAATGACGCTTCGTGCTGCAGCCCAACACACAGGCATTAGACCATTATATCATGGGTAAGAGATTAAAATATTTCAGGTCTGTTGAACACTGTGAATGTTTTACAGTTGATTAGATTAAACTACAAAAATGCAGGTGGTTTTGTATGCTTAAAAAAAAAAATCCAGTGTTTAGTGCTCCTCAAATTCTTTCACCTGAGCAGATTTCTCATCTAGTGAATAAAATACCCCACATCAGTTAGCACATGGCCTGTTAATATGCAGTGCCATCATGATTATGCTGTTTTGTTTACAAGAGAATGCTGCTTTTATTTTTGCTCTTTTTTTCCCCTTTTTTTTTTTAAGAAAACCATGTTTTAAATATCTTGACTAGGCAGCTTTTTTAATTAGAAGACTCCCATACTACACAAAGAAAGAAAATGTGTTTCTAGTAGCAACAGTGATTGTGTGGAATATATTAAAGGAATAAACTGAGTAAACCAGCATAAATTTTTCAGAGTCAATTCACAAAACTATCAGTAAAGAAGTAACCTCGTCAAATATCCTTGAAGAAAACATAAATCTCTGAGAAAATATTCCACAGACAAACTTGCTCTTTTAGGTTTCAGTTTTTACACAGACAGTCCTGCAGTGCTGACCTAACAGTCAGCACTACGAAAAAAGAAAAGAAAACTTCCTTCTTTTCCAGTATTTTGAGATGTTAAGATGATTATTCACAGTCTGATGCACAGAAATAATTCTAAATGTAGTAGTTTAGGTCTCCACAATAATATCAACTTCATTTGAAAGAAGATTCTTTAGTCATAAATCTAAGACCAAAGAAGACAGAAGAATAATTATAAAATGGATTCTGGGAGGAAAACAAGTAACTTTCTACATTATGCAGTGGGAAATATGTGACTATGTTGGATAATCCGTGAATGAAAAAATGGTGACCACAAAAAATACATTAATTTAAATGGAACCTTTAATTCTGCTGCACATATTAGTTGTTTTGTCCACATCCAGATTCAGATATTTTTTGTTTGCTTTCTTGATACCTCGACTTTCATTTTCCTCCTCACAGAAAATAAGCGCATCTTCCTGTACCCATGTCTGCAGCTGAACACTCACCTATCCTTCAGGACAAGAATGCATAAAGTTGAGCAGTACAGAAGATTTAGTTGGTCAGAGTGCTCACAATGTCAATGTTGGTTTTACAGGATTCTGGATTTAGCCAGCTTCCAGCTGCTTGTTTTCTCTTAATAGTCAACTCCAAGAGATTTCTACTTCGAAAACAGGATTTTGGAGAGTTCAGTTATCCATTTTCTTAATTTTTTCTGAAATTGACTCTTTGAGATGGGTAAGAAATGGTTTTGGATTAAAATAATTTGACTTAAAATTATTTGGATTCTCCCCATTGTGTCTTTACTCCTGTTCTTATACACAAAGAATGCCATAGAGACATAAGATGGTTTGCACAGGCAGGGATCAAAAATTTCATCTCATTCTGACCTCCCTGCCATGCTCAGGGACATTTTCCACTGGATGAGGTTGCTCAAAGCCACATTCAACATGATCTTAAGCTCTTCCAAGGATGGGGTTTTCCGCAGTTTGTCTGGACGCTGCCATCACAGTCAAAAATTTCTTCTTAATGTCTAAGGTGATAGTATCCTCTTACAGTTTAAAACATTCCCCCTTGTCCTATCTCTACATGTCTTTGTAAAAAGTCCCTCTACAGCTTTCTTAGGCCCCCTTTAGGTATTAGAAGTTGTTACAAGGTCTTCCCACAGCCCTCTCT
Organism: Sterrhoptilus dennistouni; assembly: GCA_013397095.1. Lineage (NCBI taxonomy): Eukaryota > Metazoa > Chordata > Aves > Passeriformes > Zosteropidae > Sterrhoptilus > Sterrhoptilus dennistouni. The sequence goes on from VWZU01006408.1 coordinate 1,319,023, forward strand.
TCTCCAGCCCTGAACAACCCCACCTCTCTCAACCTGTTCTCATGGGAGAAGTGCTCCAGACCTCTGATCCACTTAGAGGTCCTTCTCTTGACCCATTCCACCAGGTCCACATCCCTCTTGTCTTGGGGGCTCCAGAACTGAACACAATACACCAGGTGGGAGGTCACGAGAGCAGAACAGAGGACAATCACCTTGTTTAACCTTCTGGTCACATCTTTTTTGAGGTTGCTCGTGACACAGTTGACTTTGTAGGGTGCGAACACACATTGCTGGGTGATATCAAGGTCCTCACCCACCAACATCCCCAAGTCATTATCCTCAAGGCTACCCTCAAGAAATCGTACACATCTGGGCATATTAATGACTGTTTTCATAGAATGTAGGTATTTGTTAGTAGAAAGAGAGAAGGAAAAGAATATATAGTGTATAAGTAATATTGTAAGCAAAAGAAACAAAGACTGCCTCAACCAGTTTCTTCAAGCTGTCAGGGTGAGTGAAGACAGCAGAATGAAAATGTTTTGATTTTGAGTTTATTTATTTCTATTTAGACTAAAATTCTTTTTGTTATTAAAATAAATTACTTTGATGCTTGGCTAAAAAAGGAGGTGGACACCACTCTCTGAAGGACAAGTAAGGAGATAGATAGATAGATAGATGATAGATAGATAGATAGATAGATAGATAGATAGATAGACAGACAGACATATATAAGCAAGAAAATATTTATAAGACCATAAATTTAAAAACTTATTAAATATTCTGTCAGGATTAAAGCACTATGAATAGGCTTGGATGCAGTTTTCAGTAGCATTACTTGAGGTGTTATAAAAGCTCATAAATGGATCAGTATATTTATTTTAATTTATTCAAGGTGTGTAACAATAATCTTTTAAATGCATGAAAAGTGATCTATTTATACATCTGTAAAATGTTGGCCCATATAATTGGGACAAATATTTCAAAAGAAAAATGCTACTATTTTTTATTTCACCAAAAACCTAAAAAAGAAAACATTCATTTTAGTGCAGGATTATCCTTTCCAGTAGTACTTCCAAACAATATTTTGGGGTGAAAGGAGTTAATGGACTGTGTAAAGAACACTTTTGGATTGCTTTAGACATTCTTACAAAATGGCATGGAAATCCCAATCACTTTTCTAAAACAAATGTTAGTGCCCAAATAGTATGACTGCAAATAAAGATCATGTGTCATTTCTGATAATGTTCACAGACACTTGCAATAGATTGACTACTCTTGCATCAGTTTGGTTACCAGCGTTCAACTATGGGCCACAGTACAAATTGTTTTCATTTTTGCTGAGTCAATGAAGAAGAAATTAAATCATATACTTTAATTTTTCACAGTACTTGGACCTCATAGGATTTAGAAATTTCTTTCAAATTTTGCATTGACTCTAAACAGTGCATTCAACATTCATTATTTTAGTAACTTTATTTTGTATGTGATTTGTATCACCATGCTCCTGCCACTTAGATATTTATCTTTTCCATTTTTAAGAAAAACTTGAAGTAGCTGTTAATATTCCAAGAGGACTGAGATTTAAACCCAGGAACTTGCTGTTAGCAAGTTGTGCCTTGAGGAAAAAATGAATATGCAATTTGGGCTGTTCAATTATTTCACTCTTGAAAGAACAGTGATTCACTTGAGCTTTTGGGAGTAGATTGTGTGGGAGGGGATTCTATGTCCGTGTCTAAATATGTATTTTGCTTTGCTCCTAAGAAAAAGAGTACAATGTGTGAGGAACATATTAGAGCACTAGATCTCATGGAGACCTTTACAAATAACATTAAAATAATATTTATTTGCATAAATATACCAACCAAATGAATACCTAACCCAGGGATTCTGCCACTGTATGAGACAGACTATGATGTTCGTCAAGGTAATTTATTTCCATTATTCATTAAATTCTACTGATCAAAAAACAAGTCTGTTTGCTATTTAACACAAGGTTTTACTGGGACCTGTGCATTGGACAGGGAAGGATTACAAAGATTAGAACCAGACAGGGGAATAGATAGAACAGAACTTAGCTGGTAGTTTGGGTGTGAACATCTGAAAGATCTTCACCTAATGTACTTGTCACAAGAGTTGGATACACTCATATAAACATTTGAGAACAGTCGCTTTTGTCAGATGCAATTGCAGCCAGGGAAGAATATGAATATACTGACTGCCAAGGAGCAGGATGAACATCAGTTTGGCCTACCTGGAAATGGTTCCCATGATACAGCCTACCTGGAAAATGTCCCTGTGGTATAACACATGTACTCTGGAATCTCTGCTAGTGCATCTTGGCATTGATTATGATATTGACTTAAAACTTTTCAAAATTCCCTTGTCTTTTTATACTGTACAATTCAAACTACTTCATCACTATAATGTGGTTGGCATTTTGTGTGTGATTTCATCCATGTAATACATGGCATCAAGTTCATGAATAATTGAATTTACTTATTACTCTGATACACAAGCCTACCAAGTAAAATAATTTATACGAAATAATTTGTGCTACATTTTACATAAGTCTTCTGTCTTTAAGTTATGGTAGGTTTGAACTGTGCTTCAGATGTGTGTACTATGGCATTTTCTCTCTCGAATGTAAGAAATACCACTGACACTGTACGATTCAAGATATTCTACAGCACTCTGGAAAAAACACCTGTTCTTGGTTTAGCATTGTTAATCTGATTCAGTTAACCAAATATAAAATAAGTCAGGTAGAAATAATTGGTTTGGTTTCAGGTCCATATTAGAAGTTTACATTCAATTTATGAATGCCTTGAAATTTTTACTCCTGTAAAAATTGCATTATATTATTTTTACTAATGGATTGGTTTAATTAGATAAACCAAATTGAAGGGTTTTGTGTAGCAAACATAACTTTAGCTCAAATCTTGTGCATAAGTAGGAACAAGGAATGTGCTGTGGGCAAAATAAAAACAAATTTGAAAAAATTCGGCTTCATTTGAATGAATCCAAAACAAAATCTACCTTGCAATATACAAGTGTACATTAACCATTACTGGAGAGGTTGGAGGGAGAAACATCTCTAAAATCAAAATCTTTGTGTAAAATTCTATTTCAAGGAAAATACAAGTAGTAATAGCTACGGTTGTAATGAAACAATAAATATAAAGAAATAAATCAGGGTAAGTGTGCCCTAGACATTAAATATTACAGTGTACTAAGAATTGGTAGGTTTGCTGGCATAAACTGGGCCCCTTGTTTTACAACCTCTGAATAAAATTTTACCAAAAAAATGATGGGAACATGAGTAAAGTGTTTGCTTTTTGAATTTTATTTAAACATTTTCCAAATAGAGAGTACTAAAACTTAGAAAAATAAAAGAATCATTAGGAATGGAATGGAAAGAATTAATTATCAACAAGGTCAACATTTTAAGGGTATTCTGATATTGAAAGAAAGAAAAAGTGTTTAAAAATGTAACCAGACTTAAAACTAGAAATATATTATTTTATGATTAAATGATAACTGGTTTTCTGAATAGACATGGAGATACTCTTGTTTATGTGTGGACACATGTGAACTTCATAAACTTTCATTTGCTCCCATAACCTTTGTTTTGTAGTGTTCAGAATCCCCAGCTGAAAATAAATGTGTGAGTAATGGCAAACCAAAGGAGAGAACAAGTTGTTAAAAATGTTTTGAGTTGGTGTTATGTATGATATGGCTGTATGTGGCAGATATTTTCCAGTCTGTTTAAGACAAGAATCTCCCTCCAGCTGGCACTTGTCAGAGGATCACAGAACAAACTTGTGAATTTGCTGCTAACAAATGACAATTATGAAGATGTGCATATAATTTTAGTCTTCCTTGGACACATAGATCACGGTAGCTTTCTATGGATGCTAAAAGAGCAGATTAAATTTAACCATGGCAGTTCAAACCAATCTAATTCAGTTCTTCTGAGACTCTGTCCTGTATGCAGTCCCCAGAGAGTCATCATTCAGCTCTGCTCCCTCAATAGTTTCATTGCAAAGCTGGATGAACATCAAGATAGCTCTTGCAAGTGCTGTCATAAGTGAAGGATGGGGTAACCCAGCTGAAGGACAACTGAAAGCAGCAATGACAGACTGGAGAAGTTTTTTAGACTCTGATCATAGAAAATTTAAAATCATAGAATAAGTTTGGTTCTAAGGGATCTTTAAAGGTGTTCTAATCCAACCCCCTTGCAATAAGCAGGGACATCTTCAACTAGATAAAGTTGCTTAGAGCCCTGTATAACTAATTTTTTTCTAGGGATGGAGCATTTGCCACCTCTCCGGGCAATGTGTTCCAGTATTCTAGTGTTTATTTTAAATGATCATGTTAAGGGCATTCATAAGATTTAACTTTTTTAAAAATCAAAGAACTATTTTTTGAATTTAATCTTTCTGGACAAAAAAAAAATTAAAATTATTCATTCACTTTGAAAAGGTACGTCAAGCTAAATCATCTGAGTATTTCCCTCCCATAAGGGAGAAGCCAGGGAACTTGAAAGCTGAAGTGATTTGCTTAAGGTCATAACCAGGAGATAACAGAACAATGAGGAAGAGAGCAATTTTCCTCAGCTCTTCAGTACGAAATCAGTTCCCTGTCCACTTCTAATGGTACCCCCTTACAATATGAACTTAAATGAGTCCAACTTTTGATGTTTTCAAGCTTCAGTTATAGCCTATTTATGCACTAGGAGATTTTAAATAGCCCAGTTTCTGACAGAAAGATTTTGATGACTGATATATATGATTTTTAGCTGCTTTCATTCATCGTAACAAAGATGAATCCTAAAACTGTGCTTTCATCATCCTTCCAAATGGCATTTCACTGTAATTAGGTTTCCCTCGCAAGATTTGCTCCTTTTTTCAACCTGATGTCTGAGACTTCCATTGAAGCCTCAGGGAAAATACTTAGTATCATTGTTTCCTTTTGAAAATACAGATAAATTATCTGAGTAGTTATTTTAATAGATTTTATTATCCGTATATTTTTTCACTTTTTCAGCACAAACAGCTATAACACAACACACAATAACACTGATATGTTATATTTTTTTTAAATGGAAGAAGTCGTATTTATTACATTAATGAATTTGAAAATGTATGACCAAACAGTTGCTAATATCTACTGTTTTCCTTACAAGAAATAATATTTTGGCCCTTTCATTGGAAGACTAAATCAGCATGAATTGACCAGAGAGGTAGTTTCTATGTCTGAGGCAGTTATTTGTCTTCTTGACAGGGTCTAATGTATATATCACTTTTAGAATTCGGTCCACTTTTTGTCATCACATAAACACACACACACATATATATACAAAGAGAGAGAGAGAGAGAAAGAAATTGTAAAGAACAATAATAATTTGTTTTGAAAACCAGTGGTTTATATTTGCAACATAAAGTTTTTTGAGACTGGCATTGGTTTTATGAGAAATCTAATTATAACAGAATTGAAATTAATATTAAGGTGATAAACAGTACATGATCAGCATAATATAAAAAAGAGAAAACAATAGTCCTTGCCAGAGTGCCTTGCAATCTGACTCATTATCTTCTTACACATAAGGACATCATGACTGTGTATCTATTGTTCCTCAAAGTCCCACTTAAAATAGACTGCCAACATGCTGGCTTGCATATTAATTTAAATTATAGGCAGATGCCAGTGGTTTTTTTTCAATTCTTCCGAACTACCTGTAAATAAATTCAGTTGTGAAATAGAAAATGGTTTGAGTTCAATTTTTTTATTACCTCTGTCCTGATGAACTTTTGTCTATCATCAAGAAGATTGAAGGTCAAAAGGACTGTGCTGGCCATTGCTAGCTCAGCTCACACGCAAATCATTTCACTAGACCTCTGATCAAATGAAATTTCAGGATATAGAAGCCGTGTCTAGATTTTCACTCTTAAATCTGAAGAAAACCAGCTTTGGCAGTATATTGCGTATCCATTTCATGAATGTATGAGAGGTGACCATACTGTGAAAGTGAGTGATGTTTGAATGGTTTTAACTAATATCTAACAATTTGAAAACTGATAACATCTTGCTTTTGTATTGTAGGTTTATACAGGCTTCATGCTGTTCTCACGTTGTGATGTAAGACCATAAGGCAGTGAGGAGGAGAATAAGGAGATTTGGACATGAAAGCACTTTGATCAAATGTGCTTTTAAATATGTTCTGTGCAGGAGATGAAGCAGTGAGGGAGAGAAACCAGGTGTCTTAACTTGATAGCTTTTTATATGACCATCCTGTCCTTTCACAGATATAGTGCAGTTCCAGACAGAGATTGAACAGATCAGTGTGGTTGTTTCTGCCAAGCTCTGCCTTATGAAAATACTGCCTTATGAAAATGAGCATGAAGTTTATCTGGGCTTCTTCCCACTCCTTGACCTTCCTGCAGATTGGAGAGTTTCAGGTTATGGGTCTACCCTCCTGAGAATCTGTCCTCGGCTGTCCTAATTTTGACCTCAGCAAGCTTAATTTTTCCTTAATTATAAAGAGTAAGTAGATATACTCTGCTAGTGGCTAGTCATTTCAAACCACAGAGCTGCTTTCTGATTTTCCATTGTCCTTTTTGGTGCTAACAATCTTTGGTTTCTGAGTACTCCCAGACTGTCATATTTTTTTATGATCAAACAGTTTTGCTTGCAGAGTTTGCTTGAGCACATCAAAACTATTCTGTTTGAGAGAGATGATTCATCATATTTCATCTACTGTAGCTAGGGAAAAAGCTGGTAGAGTTCACAGGTCTATGCTAACAGCTATGCTAATTAGGCCTCTCTGCTATACCTTCTGATTGAGAAACAGGATCACCGATTGCGGTGGCATAAGTGGGAAAATGGAGCCTTGTATTTCCAGCCACATTCAGCACAATTATTATGGAACTATTTTCCCCTGTTTCTCACAGAAGATGTGAAATGCGTAGGAGATCAGGGCAATGTACAATGTCATCCAGACAAAGAGAAAGGGGGTAATTTTTGAAGACACGAACATCAAACCCACACTACAAAAAGGTGTTTTTAAAGCAGTTTTGATCTTTAGTTACTCGTGGATCTTGGTTTCACCATATTGCACAGTCTGACTCTACTTCAGCCTTGCAGATGAAATGGCTGTAAGAGAAAAACTGAAACACAGTAATTGTCATAATGCTCAAGGTACTAATGACTGAGATGATAAATTGATCCCGAACTTTCTGTGTGTCAGCTATTGCTTTCCAAAGAAAGAAGCACTGATTTCTACATGAATGTTGATATAACATGTTAAGAGGACAGACTCTGATATGAGATTCATCTAGGTTCATGGTGCATATGAGTTGATGAAGTGTCTGAAGTTGTGGTATAGATCTTGGGTTAAAATAATTAACTTCAGCTGTCTGCATATAAGTTGTTTAGTGTGGGCCTCTATTCTGAAGATATAGTTAATATAGTCAAAATTGTCTTGAAAGGAGCTTATGTGATCACCCAGGAGAAGTATTTTTCTGGTTGTCTGAATGACTGTTTAAATTCCACTAACCAAATTCCTAAATTAATGAAACCTGAAGCTCATTAATAGGCATCTCAAGCTAAACATCTTAACCCTGATTTGATTCCCACTCAGGGGACTCGGTTTCTTTACCTACACAAGGACATCTCTGTGTGTAAAATATCTAAGAGATGGGACTCAGTTAATAAAGGATGCATGGAAGACCTGTGCCCGTCTGGATAGGCCTTGGTAAGCCATAACATGGTACCCAGGACATCTCAACAGACATTGCACTTTTGATTAAGCACCAAAATCAAGCCCTAGCTTTCATGAGCTGAACACCATAAAAAATGGGATATCTAAGAGACCTACATTTGGTACACAGCAGCTGAAAATGAAAATCAAAACAAACAAGAAAAAAAATCCATTCATGAACCACAATTAAAAAAGTAGCATCTGACTAAAGCATTTCTTCTGCCAGACCATGCACTAGTTAGGCTTCTTAATGCTTGGAATAAAATTTCCAGTAAAAAGCTAATTCCTTACAATGAGTAGCCACATCCAAAAATCAGAACATTTCCTGTGATTCAAATGCTGACTTGTTCCGACTCAGAGCAAAGATCTGAAAGTCACCATCCGAGTCACTCAGCTAAACTGCTACTTATTCACCATTCTCTCCTACACTACATGAACCAAATCTGTTGTTGTAATAACTTTTAAATGAAATGCAAATCCCTTTACCCCCAACCAGCTTACTGATCCATTTCTTAAATAAATTATCTTTCAACAATTGAAAGACAAAAGAAAAATAATCTTTTCCCAGAAGAGCTTCTGGAGTTCAGCAAAGCCAGATTCTGTGAAAAAAACTGGCTGAATGCTGGTATCAGAGCCTAAAGAGAATCAGCTGTTCAGTTCAGAAGCTGTGTATTTGCAAAATTTTACTTTCAAATAGATGTGGATATATATTTTCTTTTTCTGAAGATGCGGTAAGGGATATTTATAGCTAACCTGAAAATTAGGAAGAGAGACTGTCCTATATTTTTGGGGCTTGTACTGCTAAATTGATATTTTTCTGTAAGTAGCCCAGAATGAATAGCTATTGAACATTTATTTTGGCTTTCATTCATTACTTACCTAATGGAAGAACTTCATATGTAATTAACTTAAACAAGAATAAAGAAGAAAGTTAATGTGGCCACCTCGAAAGCAGAGTATTCAATATTGAAAAGAAATTGTAACTAGCAATAACCTTGAGATCTATTAAACATTTTTTCCCATGAAATAGTACACTTGTGAACACTTACATTATTTTACCCTTCAGTGAAGAAATATTGTGCCAAATTACTCTGTGTGGAGTGTGTTTTGGATTTGTTGCATTAATTCCTTTTCTTGGTGCAGCAGCATTTCCATGTGGCATCTATTATCATAACTGACACAAAAGAAAAATAATCTTTCTACCATTTAATGTATTTTAATACTGTCACAAGTCAATCTAATCTATTTCTGAAACTTTAACTTGTGATCTTGAACATTTATATTAAAAATGTTATATTAAAATCTGATATATATTAAAATACTTAGCATAAATATCCAGTTACCTGATTTTTTTTTAATTTTTAATAATTACTGAATTTGATTGGACATACATTTTCCTAAATTCAAGACTTAAGCAAATGTATAGTAAAGCAGTTAGAGATAAAGTGTTGACAAATTAAGGTAGTGTTATCCCTTTTAAAGTAAAGCTCTTATGAGCATTTATTTTAGTTTTAGCCACTGCTGCTGGGCTAAGTCTAAAAATACAGCTGTAAATGCATTAATAATCAGAAGATATTTTTATTTTTTCTTCAACTTGGCTCAGAGTCTCATTATTTGTCTAACAAGGTACTGCTTATCAGATACACAAAAAATGTTATCTTTTCAGTATTTTCCACTAAAGATTCCTTTGTTGCAACCTATACAAGCACTTTTCCCAGTTCCATGCTACAGCACATGCTTTTGTTATAGAACACTATTTTATTATTTTGTTTAAAGAATGATTCAGCAGTTGTCTTCTTAACATCAATTTAAAATCTTGCTACTGCAGAGAGTCTCCAGACTATCTAGAGATAAAAAAAAATGTAAGAAAGGGAGCTCAGCATTTGTTTTGCAGGAATTGTATGATGACAAGCCTTTGGACTCTTAAACCGAGTCTTTTCAAACACAATTTATGTAGTTAATTTTACAATGTAAACCACACCCTTTAAAATAGATTTGAAAGGGATTTGCTGGTTATTCTAAGGTTATAACTATAAAAGCAATTTACCAAATTTAACTTCTCCAGTTATTCTTAGTAGCTGTGTAAGAGCCATAATTCTTTTGAAGTACTGGCAGTGAATGAGTCTTGAAAAGTAAGACTATTGCTGGAACAGTTTTGACACAAAGAAGCATTTGGTCTTGAGGACTGAGAGTCAAGCAGAGCATTAGCCTGCTAAAGTCATTGTAGCTTGATGATCAAAGAACATCTAACTGCAAATGTTGATCTCACAATGCCCAATGAATTTCTGTCACATAAGAATTGATGTATTGAAATAAGATACATAAAAAGGATGTAATATTATGAGGATACATAATAAATCATTGATATGATACAGAATGTAGAATGTCCAACTACCAATCTTACATGTCTGTGCAGGAAGTCAGATGTAAGGACAAATCTGTGAGAGCAGGTGATGAAAAATTAAAGTCTTGAGGATGTCTGTGTAAATTCAAAAAGCCAAAAGGATGAGGGAATAGTATGATATGAGTGATGCATAACAACTTACTGGGATTTAAAGTCTTGAGAGAGAGAATGCTATGTATTAAGAATTCAGAATGTAAATCTAATATTATGCAACTAAAACACTCTGTTATGTTCTTATGAGCTCTGTAAGACTGGAAGAGCTTTTGAAGGCTTGTTTGGAAAACTAAAATAAGTAAACTCAAGGTAATAATATGACATTATATCTTGAATTAAACTGTATAGAATTTAAACTAAGAGTAACACAGAGTAAATGTACATCCTCATGTATAATGAGAACAACCTTTTACATTAGAAAGAGGTCTGTTTTCTTGTCTAGTGTTAAGAGAGACTGGAATCTGAAAAGCTTCATGAAATATAACAGACTTTTTTTCTTCTTCTTCTTCTACTTCTTCCTTTTTTTTTT
>VWZU01006408.1:1329726-1371855 GCA_013397095.1 Sterrhoptilus dennistouni
TAAAAGTAGTGTAACACTATGTCACAGTACGGTTCTCTACAGTCCTGGGTCCAGTCCAGCCAGGGGAGCATGGTGAAAATAGAGGGCTGGGTACAATGGAGTTGCCCAAAAAATAAAGGACTTTAACAGTGAAAATAACAAACACAAACCGCATGATCTGAGGGGCAACATCCAAAGACCAAGGGGCGTGGTGAACATAACAATATATATGGATATCTGAGGGCAGTGGTCAAATCCTGAACATGGAACAGAAACATGGCCTTATATGTAATGGGTCCCAAACCAACTGAGAGCTGGAACTGGAAACATGCCCTATTACAGAATGATTCTATTCCATACCAACTCCCATGGTTACACTCTTCTCACCATAACCTAACCAGGTACCTCCTTATCCCACTTCCCATGGTCTCAGATTGAAGTCTCCTGCATAAGCCACCTGAGCAAAGCCACCATTCATTCCAGCTAGTTTGGTTCCCACAACAGTTTACTTTAAAATTATCCACAGAAATATTTCTTGAACATCCCTTTGAAATTAATTTAAGATACCAAAATGAGTTTAAGGGTGACTATCTTGTACAAACGCTCCTATGTTATATAAAATCTATATAACATATTTGAGACACTTTGTAGTCTCTAAGAACTTCGCACATACGTTTTGAAGATCAGGTTTTGTGTATGTGTCTGTATGTACAGATGTGGGAATCATTCACTTGTGTTTGGCTGGTTTGAAGTGAAAGAAATAGTATAAGATGCACCCCAGGGCAAACTATATAGACATTATAAATTGACTATTATTTTACACCAAACAATTTAGTTCTTATATAATTCTTAACTCTGATGGCTGTCAGAAGGCCATGATATATCTGTTCTAAAACTTGTTTTTGCTATTAATATTAAACTTCACAATTTAAAGTAATAACAAATTCAAATTTAAACTTCTCAAGTTAACACTTCAGATGTAAAAACAGGAAAGAAATGTCTTATCTTTCTAGATCATGGTTTTTAAGAAAATAAGAACAACCCTATCTTCACAGTAGTCAAGTGATGTCAAGTCGAAGTCAAGTGATGGCTGGATTTGTTCATCCTTTGGCTGAAACTGAGTTTGAACAACACAAACTGTATTTATTTCACCTGTAGGCAACTTTTCTTGAATCTAAGTTTCATGAACTCATATCCAGAGTCACCACTTAACTGTTCTACTTTTTTGGTGATCCTTAAGTGTGGTGGTTTATTTTTGTCTGTGTGTATGCATAAATTTTAAACATACTTGTATATTTTCCAGCTCTTGCAAATATATCTGATTTGTAACCAGAGCTGAAATCATAAACTAAATAGTCCAGAATAACAGAATATCCAAGAAAAGCAGTGAAGTAAATTGAAACATAAGATCTACCTACTATATATTTTGACTTTGTGTCTACTAGAAGAAAACAAGTTTTTTTCTCCAGCATGTCTTAAAAATAAGGATTTATTCAGGGGAGTTGTTCAGTTTAATTTTCTGTTTGGTCTCACTCAGTTACTAATATACTCTTTTTTTTTTTTTCCAGTTGTGTCCAGTCTGTTTCTGTCTCCAATAATGAGACTACTGGAATATACTAAAACTGCCTATGTGTCTGAGTACATTCATGTTTGATAAACCCAATGCACAAGTGGAAAGACAGTAAGAAAGGACTAAAACTTCTATGACATTTTAAAAACTAAGAATCTTCTGTCAAGAAAAATTTTAATTTTCTCTGGGGAAGGTGAAGTCTAATATTCTGATACATGTCAAAGCCACCTAAAATACCTCGTTTATGAACACCATTAAAATGTTTGTTTTAAAACAGTTTGTCTATAGGTGAAGTCAGTCTACTGTATGTCAGCAGCCCACAGAGTACCGCGTCACTTCTTTCGTTTTCATCCTCAATTTCATATCAAGCTTGCTGATCAAGCTGCATTTGCACTGATTCATCTATCTCCCATCTTCCTAACCATGGTGTTACACTTAGCACAGAAGCCACATGAGAGTGGTAAACCACAAGAGTGTCAGGACACAGTGATGAGAAGAGATTGATGCTCACTCTGTGATGGATATGAGGCTTTTCATGAGGGGCTATCAGTCTCAGAGCACAAAAGTCTGGAAAATAAAATTTCCTTAGAATCATAATTATACTTTAGGGGTGGAAATAAAATATCTGTTTCTACTTTTCTCATGTACGAAAATTCCAAAAGACAGGGGGATTTCAAATGTAAACAGACTGTGGGAATGGTTTTCCTGGTTCCAAAACTATGTTTTCTTACATAAAAATGAATGCAAATACAAAACCATCTATGGTTGAAACTGTTTTAAATTTCCGAATATTTCTACTCAGGAAAGAACTCCTTTTGTCCCAAAAAACAATAAAATGTTTTTTTCTGTATAAGGTCTCCTCAATACCTTATGTATTATAACTCATTATATTATGGAATTCCATTTTATCTAAATATGCAACCACTTGCAGAAATTGTATCAGATGCCAATTTTATCAAACCATAGATCAAATAATTTTCTCCTAAAATTCCTCTGAAATTCTCTGCACCTCTGAAAATTCCAGAATATTTCTGTTCCACATAAGATAAACTCACCACTTTCATACAACTATTAAAATATGATTGTACCTCATATTTTTTTTTCACAACAGAGTAAATCAAGTAAATTCTGTGAGAAAAAACTTCAGACCAACCACTAGCTTTGTGAAGATGGTTCTACTCTGTCCATCACCCTTGTCCTGCAGGACATATGAGCTACCTGAGCTAGTCTCTGTTTTTTATTTCTCCTTTGTCAGGAAATTCTATCTGGGGCCTGAGAAATGAAATTTAAATTAAGCTTTTAAAATAACAACTGGTTGTTGGAGTGAAAAGTTTCAGTTTTAACAAATTCATATTTTTAAGAAAAGATCCTATCCTATTTTTCCTTAGAACAATGTATTATGTCGTATATCTCCAGAAACAAAGGCATGAAATGGTAGGTAAAATATCATGTAGCAAAATGCTTAGCATTTTAAGATTGTTAATTAGATGCCTTCCTCCCTTTTGTGTGATGAATATTTTGCCAATGGTTGCTAATTATTATAGCAATTAGGTTTAATAAGTCGAGAATTTCACAAGCTTAGGTCTTATGGGTTACACTTCAGCCAATAGGGAACGGGTGTTAATTAAGGACAAAGAAAAGAAGAATTAAGAAGATTTGATGGGTTTAAGGAAGCAGCAATTAAACAAAGTGCTAGAGTGATTTGCATATTTTAATAAGTCAAGAACTCTTGGATGTTCAGGAAAAAAGTTACATTTTCATTAGTCAGTGTAATTTTTCCAAAAGATCTCTCTTCAGACTTTACCACTTTGTCTCCAGGAATATAAGAGGAATGTTAGTTTTCAAATTTTTATTATTAATGCTTTGAAACTGGTTCTAGACCTTAAAATAGGTAGTATTGGTATAAATATGTGGACTAATGGAGCTCACTTATTTTTTGAGAGAATCAAGGTATTGTCCTGGTTATGGTATTTATAAAGAAGGCCCTGCACAGGCTACGTCACCTGCATCTGTGATCTGCTACCAAGTACCAAGAAGCTCTATGTTCCATAAAAAGCAGTTACATAAATATCAGGGGGAAAAAAACACCTTTTTTTTTTTTTTTCCTGGTGAAAACAACAGAAGAGATTTGTTGGGAAGGAAATTTATCTCCTTCAACAGAGAAAGAGATCACCATACACATTAACTGACAGTGACGGGACATTGTCAAACCTATAGACTCTGCCTTAGTTCTGCTTTTTTAGGCAACAAATGAAAAACCTAATTGTTGGTGCCAGGAAAATCCACCTCGAAGTAGTTCTAATTCAATAGGAATAGTTCCGAACAGACTACAAAGTACAGTGATGTGGACAAAGAGTAGTTTTATTTAAACTCAACCTCATTTTTCCATGAAACGGTGCGTTACACATGGGCATTTTAATTGCTTAAGACTTTGCAGCTTAGGAAAAGGTCTTACAAAGCACATTGTAAGGCAAACTCAAATAGCATGCTCCAATAATAGTATTTGTTCAGAACCAACTTTTCGTCACTGAAATATTAAAAAGAAGAAGATGATCTGGGTGCAATTCATCTAGGAGCACCAGTTTCTTAATGATCATGCTATTGTGTTGCAAGTTAACATTCACAGTACTAAATTTCCATGACCCACGAGGGAGTGTAAACTGTTGTTTTATTCTTCAGTTAGTGGGTAATTGATGTGAGGAGTTGATCATTAGTGTCACAGGAACAATAATAGATCTATTGAAACCTATGAAAGTTCAAATATCAAATTCCCAAAAATATCACACAGACGCCAGACTGGCAAGTAGGATGGTGCTTCTGCAGAGCTCAATATGAGCCCTTTTTTGGGAAGGAGGGGCTGCCTGGGAGAGGTGGGTCAGCTTTCTTAATAAAGAGGTGAGCAGGAAATGAGGAGAAGTAAGAGATAAGGAATGAGAGAAAGTAGGTGTGAAGAGGTTTTCTTGTCTACGGATCAGGCAAAAACTTCATAGAATCATTAAGGTTGGAAAAGACCACCAGAGTCCAGCCTTTGATCAGACACCACCTTATCAACTAAACCAGAGAGCTACATGCCATGTCCAGTCATTTCTTGAGCACTTCCAGGGCTGGTGACCTCACCACTCCCCTGGTGTCTTGGTTTGGGAAGACAGGTATCTGCCAGGGAAAGATGGAGTTTCCCTTGGAATGGAGAATGTAAACCATGCCACGTCCCCCCCACCCCCACCCCCGCTTTCATTCCAAATTATTATAATTTTGCAATTAGAGACTTTCAGATAAAGATTTGGGAATAGGAATAGCAGTTCTTTAGGAGGAATATTAAGAATACAAATGTAGTAGTACGAAAAAAACCTCAAAAAACAACAAATGAACAAAAATCCTAGAAACCCTGACAGAGTCAGAAATACAACCTGACACTCTGTTGGTCAGGGTGTAGTAGGCAGTTTAAAAGTAAGCCCTCCTGGAGTGGCAGGTGTNGAGTGGCAGGTGTGGTTCTGTTGGAGTAGAAATAGTCCTGTAGAGAGGGTCCAGTAATGATGAGATGGGTCCAGTTTTCCTCCAAGAGTCCAGTGGGAACACTGGATACCTGGTGTCCCTATGTCTCAGTTTTTATCTAGGTAGGAACAGGCTGGCTCCCCCCACTAGGTGGAGCATCTCACAATGGGATGATGTAATGTGTCGTGTCATTGGTGAGCCTTAATGGCCCATTAACAGAAGATATCCCCTGGAGGGAGGATGGGTCATGGAAGAGATAAGGAACACTGCCCCACCTGGTTTTAACAGCTGGTCCATTAACAGAGGGCGCGCACCCTCTCCCCCCTGGAGTTACAAGAGATAAAGAAACCTCCCCAACCCGTTTCAACAGATGGAATAGAATAAACATTTTTTTGTTTCATAACTCAAGACACCTGGAAAGTCAATTCCAATGCTTGACAACGCTTCCTGTGACTCTTCCTGATGTCCAACCTGAACCTCTCCTGGTGCACCTTAATGTCATTTCTTGTCCTGTCACCAGTTGCCTGGGAGAAGATGCCAACACTCACCTTGTTGCAACCTCCTTTCAGGTAGGTAGTACAGTAATCAGATTGTAATATAGGCTGTTTATTGAGGAGGAGAGGAAGAATATCTGCCTGTGCTCCCCACAATCCCAATGTCATATCTACTACCAAAATTAAATAAAGTGTAATTGTGTATGTCTTGTAGGCATTATAACAGAAGAACTCTCATTTTCAGTAATAACACAGAAAGCAAACACTTCACCTTCTACTGTTTAAATTGCCACTTATCGTGGAACGGACTTTCATATGAAGTTCTAATACGGCAGCACAATAAGAATAAACACGACCAAAATACCACTTACACAAACTTAAAAGTTCATTGATTGATAGAAATAATAACACAAAACCACTGGTAGTCACATAGCCTTAGCCATCTGCTGTTGCAGTTATTGCATCTTTCTTTCGTGGGGCTTGGGCACTAGCAAATGTAATAGAATATTTGTTCCATTTAGAAATAGGCAGTTACAGTTATGCTGCCATAGGCATAATAATAATAAAACTACCTTCCATCTCTCCAGTTGCTCTTCAGCTACCAACAAAATAATTTCTAAGCATCTATTATTATTTCAAAGGTGATAGTCAAAAATTCAAACTCATTTAGCCCTCTTAATTTCTGAATCCCACTAATCATAAATAATATTGTAAAAATAATCATTTACATGCAAATTATCACATTTTTGAGGCTGTGAATGAAAATATCTTCTGCTGGCCTAGCTAATAATTTGGGAGATGGGTAATCAAAGAATAACATAAAAGAAATACCACAGTTCCTTACACAATAGAGATGGTGTGCACAATAAATGTGCTGCCTAATCAGATAAAATTCAAAGATTTATAAATAGAGTTTATGGAAAGAAAACCTGTTCTCCTTTTCCCTGAAGCCTTTTCATTATGGAAAATAAAAATTATCTCCTTTAAGACCACTTTATAATACCTGATTTCAAGCTTCATTGAATATCACTTTTATTTTGCATTTCCCTTTCACAGACATTCTGTGAATAGTTAATTATTCCCTCCTGGAACCAAGAATTTGAACATCAGTTCCCCAGCCTGAGAGAAGTCTTCTGTCATCTCACCTCACTACTCCTTTTCCCTACAAGTGCTCCCATCTCCTCACAGATGAAGCCACTGGTAATATCAGTTGGTGGTTTGTGGGTTATTAGAATATCTCTGTACTCAGCATAGCAGTGGAGCATATCTTGGTTGGTGTGACACTTTGACTGAAAAAGAGAAAAGACAAAGATTTCTTTTAGAGTTACCGAAATTCTAAATCACCCAAGACATCTTGGACTAGGCTGACAAACTGTTTAGATGAAATAAATGTTGAAATAAAAATAAATGTAAAGGCAAGATTACAGCAGGAGAGCTGTGGAGCTCTTTGAAAGGGTGGCTTTAAAAAGTATCAGGTCTTAGTGTTAAATAATACCATATTCATTGCATTTGTAATAATATTGCACTTATGTAATAACTAAATTATTTCTCTGTCATCTTATAAGAAACCAGTAAAATCAGAATAACTTTGTATCATGGCAAGGTCACTGGAACGCTATAATCATACTATGAAAATATCCAGGGTAATGCTCTTAGTTAAGAATGAGGGATACATTTCAGCAAAATTTACAGATCAGCATTCATTTTGATCCACCCAAACATGATTCTGCAACATACCTTGAGCACATCTATCTAAACATGTCTAGATTGTGTTTGATAACACAGTAGCAAATTTTATCTGTGTGATGAATAAGTGCATTGTTTGAAAGATTATTTTGCAATTCTGTCTGAGATTGGGTAGACAGAGTATCAATGACACAGTCGCTAAGTCTACTAAAATTATTTGACAATAATAAATGAGCTCATGACTTTAGGCTGAGGACTTCATGATTATGACTACTTCCTGCTTGATATTGCACATTGCTGGAGAAATGACCTTTAGCAACCTATGATAGAAATGTCAAATGTCATGTTTCCCCTATTCTGCAGTGAACAGTCCATTCCCAATGAATGTCCTAAATTTCAAGAAAGGAGCTCAAAAGAGCACTTGAATGGGTGGAAATATAACAAGGCAGACTGAAGACTTCTTGATAACTCTTGATAGAAAGGTCAAATGCAGGAACTGTGCACTTTTGTGTGGTGGTTCATAGCAAATGATATTTTTGCTGTGTAAGGGTTATCTCCGTAAGAAAATTACATTAGTTCATTTAGTGATTTACAGTTCTTCCAAATGAGAATGTGTAATTGATGTCAAAAAAGACAATCTATTTCCACCCTTATTATACTTTTAATTTTTTAAAATCTACAAGTTCCCTTGGTCATCTGTCTTTCTGACAAAAGCCTTATGGTCATGCTCTGATACTAAAGGCAGACTTGAATTATGAGATGGATCTTGTGTTTAAAGGTGGCAAAATTTAGGCTCCTTTTCCAAGGATAGGAACCTAGTCATAAACCTTCAACTAATTTATCATTCAAATTTTATTAATCTGAGAAATGCCTGTGCTGGAAGAGGTGGAGAGGCTAAAAAAATAACGTGAGTAACTACAAGGAACTTTTCCAGAGTATAGGAAATGTTTCACTGCTGTCGTCTTAAAATTGTGCATTCCATAAACTCAACTGGACTGCTCATCTTTTTTGTTAAATGACATTTGACAGATAAAATTGGCCGTATTTCAAGGATGACAGCACAAATAAAAGTCTTTGGAAAACCTGAAATTACAGTAGGAAGAAGGTAGAAAAGGCACCTTTGTTTTGTCCATTAAGACACCAAATTTTCACAGTGCACATATCAAGGTTCAGCTGTTAAATCATTCCTATGAGCTCCCCATCCTTGACGTCCAGAACATGCGAACTTGCCAGGATAGGGATGACAACTTTATTTGTATGTTTAAATTACAAGCATGCCACCTGGAAAGACTTTGTGTGCCCCAAAGTCTCCCAGACCATTTATTTCTATATCAGTCCGTCAAACTCTTATTATCTACAGCATTCATGTTTAGCTCATTTCCATCTTGAAAACCTTCTTGAAATCTGAAGTACCGAAGTCAGATTATTAATTTTGTATTTTGTTTTCAGAAAAAAATGTCATATATATGGTTTGGCATTTTATTAACCAAGAAAATGTATGTCATCATCAGTGACAAAACCCCCCTAAAAAGTGACATCAATTAAGTGTCTGATGAGTACAATTACAGAGGTAGAAGAGAAGATAAATAGAAAAAATAACTTTACAAAAGGAGAATAGATACATATTATGTACATATTATGTTTATGACACCATTGCAATACTGCTAAAATGATAGAAAATTAAAAAGTTATCTAACCAAATCAAAAGATAAAGCTTAAAAGAGAGCACAAGTGTGTAGGGGGAACCACTGGATTTCCAGTCATCTCTTAAAAGAGCATAATTTTTGTTTCTAATGAACCCAACAGCATCACAAATCAATATATACAATGGAGGTAAAAGACTGATCTGCCCAGTACTAAAATAGAGCAACTGTTCTGAGAAACTTTGGTGTTGTGTAAAAAGCAATGTTAAAATAAGTGTTTATTTAGGACAAAATTATAATAGTAATTAGAGATTGCAAATTTTTTAAAAACAAATGATCATTCATTGTCCAGATTCATATTATGCCATTATTTAATATGTTACTTTAAGCCAGAAAGTTTCTAAAGGATATTTTACTTTTCCAGTGTCAGACTAGAAGAATATTTTTGCATTAATTTTCAGTTTTGAAAAGCTTTTCCAGCAACATGACTGTCACTGTTGTGGGACATTTCTCCAATACTGTTACAGATGCAAAACTACCTCAAATCCAGTTTTGTGGCTTGACTGTTTTTTTTTTTTTTTTTTTTTTTTTTTTTTTTTTTTTTTTTTTTTTTTTTTTTTTTTTTTTTTTTTTTTTTTTTTTTTTTTTTTTTTTTTTTTTGTTTGTTTGTTTGTTTGTTTGTTTGTTTGGTTTTTTTATTTATTTATTTATTTATTTTATTTTCCTTGAAAATTGTTCCTCTATTTAATGGCAGATGAATGGTCATTAGTATATAAAGTCTGGTGTTGTAGCACCACAGTAGTAAGATTGCTTATCACTGTGTCTTGACTACAGTCTCACTTTCTTTTATAAATATCTATTGCCCATCCACTTTAGATTAGAACTCCAGAGTACACTTAGTGTTCAGTTCAGTGAAAACCTCTTCTTCTTGCCTAGAAACTGTCAGCATGAAAATCCATGCCTGATGCTTTCTTTTTCGGATCTAGACAATCAGAGGAGTTGCTAGATAGTAAACCAGTTAAAAATATTGTTTACAGGGGAATTGTACTTATTGAGAATGTGGGAAACTGCATCTAAGTGAAAAAAACCACAAGATATGCAGACAATAACAACAATTTTTAAAAAAGGTAAATTAATGTCTTATTTTAAAAAGGCAAGATTACATGATATCATCATCAAATGGCTTTTAATTATTGAAATGTAAGTATTTGGTGCTATCTGATTTCTGTAGGAATATATTGGTTTTGAGTTTTGGAGGGATATTCTCTGAGTTTGGCACATCTACTCTTTACTGCACATAGTGGCAATGAATTGCCTGTGAATATGTATGACCAGCTGAGGGGCTCTGTACTATCCCTGGCTGTCCTCTACAGATCCCCTCACTTCTGAGCACATCCTGCTAACCAGCACTGCTTAAACAGTTGTTATCCTTCAGGGACTTCAACGAAAATTTTTATGGGAGGAGAAAGTTGGGCCAGGATGTTGCTCTCTAAAATATCAGGCTTTCATGTGCTTTCTCCATCATCTGTGCCCAAATTTGTGTTTGTATACATGGGTAGGGAGAAAGAAAAGCATGGACAAGTAATGATCTATACACCAATAAAGGTAATTCATCTTTGACATTTCTCTGCATATGCACCTAAATTTTCCATAGTACTGCATACTTTGAGGTGACAGGTCTGTCAAGGTCAGCTTTTGCCATATATACAGTTCTGATCCAGCTGGTTCCTTGGACTGCCTGGCAGCTTATGTGTCTCAGCTTGCTGATGGAGGACAAAGACCTTTGCAGTATAGTAAAGTCAGGACACAGAAATAAGTTCTGTAGGCATTTGCTTACACATGAAAAGCTCTCTGGTTGTTTATATGAACACAAAACACTTCTGCTCTACTGACATTTGCTGCTTCTGTAGCAACCCTAATTGCAACATCCCAAGTGGTTTGAACTGCCTAGTATATAAAATAGAATGCTTGCAAAAGAATAGAGATGTTCTAGTAGACATATATATAGACATATAAAAATCTGGTTGTTAAAGGATGGTTAATTTTCAATTCTAAAATAGTTGATTGCTTCTAAGAATCAGTGAAACAGGTAGAATTGCCTGTCACTAAGCACACTCAGGGGTTTCACTTGGAAAGGTCTTTCTGTGTGCATCTGTATTGTTCTGTCAGTTTGGAGTTCCAAATTCCCTCATCTCAAAAACTAGATTGGTTTAGCTCTTTGACTCTGGGTGAAAGCAGAACAAGTACTTACTTATTTGCCAGCCAGGAAACCTAGGCCTGAGAATGGACTGTGGCACATTTAATTCCCCTAGCCACAGAAAAAATAATGGTCTCAGTCATTCAGGTAAGACTTTGGTGTAAGATTCTACACTTGAGAATCCCTAGATTCCATGTGTGATGTCCACCCAGCTACAAGAATCCTCCCTAACAGAAATCCTGGAGTAAGACTCACATGTTTAATTACATATTTATATGTCTTGTGAATGTTGATAGATGAAGAGCCACCAAAACTGGTGTAAATACAATGCTAATGATCAATGTCTTGCATATAATATATATATTATATATATATATATATAATATATGAAGACACCAGAGAATAATATCTTTGCAGTTTTAAGTTCTTAATTCATACAGCTTAAGACTGCTTTACTGTTTTAAGCAGGATTCATGACAGCTAATTGCATTTACATACATTTATTTGTTTATTTATTTATATTAGACATGAAACGCCTGAATATGCTGTGTTCAGCAGACACATTAAAACCCCTAAAAATCTTTAATATGTTTTAATTTCCTCTGACCTCAGGAAGAGGCTGTAGAGTCACACAGTCATTCATCCTAATCATAATTCTTTTTTATCTTTCTTTTAAAGATTTATGAAATCAGATTATTGTTTTATATACACTTTTTTGCATCAGTTTTTATTTTTTTTAAACTGTAATCAAAATCTGATTCCTATCTTAGAATCATAGATTCATATAATAGTCTCAGTTGGAGGGGACCCATGAGGATCATGAAGTACAATTCCTGGCCCTGCACAGAAAACCCCAAGAGTCACACCATGTCCCTGAGAGTATTGTCTAAATGCTCCTTGAATTCTGTCAGGCTTGGTGTTCCTGGGGAACGTGTTTCAGGGCTGACACCCTTGCTGGCTGTAAAACTTGTTCTTGATTTTTCCAGATAATTCTCAAAGTCCTCCATTCCTAGAAAATTTTAAAATTTAAGTTTCATGCGTATAAAAAAGTTACTGCCAAGAACACACTACGCCTCCCAGTGACAGCACCTATGCAGAAAGGAACCAAGAATATCCATGACTTTGCCTACTCCTACAAATAAGATTTGTATTGAAGGGCAGGCACATATCCTTGCTGAGTGGGATCTGATGCGTCTTGATTAACACAATTTTTTTTCGCTTCCTTTTCCCTTATGTTTGGGATAGGCTCTTGTGTCTCTCTCATTAGAACAGAGTCTGTCTTCATAAGGAAGCAACTTTCATGGGGAGAAAACAGATTTTTTCAAATAAAATTGAATTCAGCTATAGAAGGCAAACAAGAAACCAGTATAGGGTGAAGAGAAAAAACCCCCCAACATTGAATTAAAAAGAGCAATCATTAAAAAAATTATTTGTGACATAGCAGTTCTCAGAAAGGGCTGCCTAGCAGGATCCACATTCCTTTGTACATCTAACAGCTACCAGCTGTAATTACTGTTTAGAGGTCTTGGGGAGATTAAAATATCATTTGTGGCCTAATAAAAAGTTCCACAAGTTTCTGCAAATAGAAAATATACCTACATTTTAACAATATTTAGTCAAATATTCTATCTTTTCAAGTAAAAAGTCTGTAAATACCTTGTATTTATAGAGTGTATTTAGGGGAACAAAAATATTTCTGAAAGCTTTAGCAAATCTTCTCTAAGCATAATATAGTTAATTACTTGTCTTTCATAGAGGCATGAACAAAATCTTCTTAGTATATCATAGAAAAATTAAAGCATTTAACAAATCATCTGCTTAGATTATCAAGCAAAAATTAAAGCATTTCACAAATTATCAGATATGCATAATCCTGTCTAAAGCCTTTTAAACCAAACAGAGCGTACGATAGTTCCTGTAGAAAAGGTTCTTCAGTCCTCAATTCCAAATAATACTAAAGTCAGAGTCAATGCTAACTGAAGCTGTGACATATCTCTGGAAATATATGGCCTAGTAGATGATGCCTAGTGCTCTGAATTTATCTAGCACCTTAGCATTGCCAGCAAAACCACAGAGGGAACTATGTAACATAATTGTTTGCTAAAGCTTTTAAACATTTCCTTGACACTGATGACAGTGGTCCCATAAGGTGTTTTCAGTAAGATGTTACATGATTAATTGTGTTCCTTCAGCCACATTTTTTTAAAGTGAAGGGAAAAAAACATCCAAAACGACACTAAAAGAATACCATTTTTGGAGGTTTCAAAAAGAAGCACTTCAAAGTTTAAATATACCTGCATAAAGATGACTCATGAAAATTCACACCTGAAGTAATATTGCATACAGACTGTGGACATAATTGCAGATTCTTTTCGCTACAGAACAACAGTTTTATTCATCACCCAAGGACATGAGGTAGTGTTGGGTCTTTTTTGTAGAGGTTTGTCACAGAAGTTAAAGAACAAGGTGAGGAGTGGAAAGAGCTACGATTGCTACTCTGACATGGAAGTCCAAGGAAGAATCCAATACATCTGTTTTACAACATCAAGTCGTTCAACATATGCACCAATTAGACCTTGTGCCACTCATTTTATCCCTCTAGGATGTGCTGTTCAGCCTGTTCTCAATCCACTTCACTATACACAACCAGTCCACACTTCCCTATTTGCCTATGAGAATGTTGTGTAAGACAGTGTTGAAAGTCTCACTGAAGTCAAGATGGACAATATCCACTGGTCTCCACCCACCCATCCAGGTAGTTGTTTCACTGCAAAAGGAAATGAAGTTTCCCAAAGTGTAAAAACTTCAATGATTTTGGAGAGCAAACTGACATGCTTTAGTCATAGAAGTGGGTACTCTTATAGAGTAAAATAATAAAATTGTAAAAAAAAATAATTATCTGTTTCTAGAGTGAATACTGTTTTTTCATATTGGCTTGAAGGAAAGTATTTCTACGTATAAAGCCAAGGAACAATGAAACAATGTTAGCAAAGGAAAAAAACCTCACTGAAGTGTGTGTGAGGAAGAAAAAAAAAAAAGAATGGGGAAAAAAGTACAGGAAAAAGAGAAAGGCCAGTTTTTCTTAATATATTAAGATCCATTATTGACTAGGGGTTTTAGTTTGCTCCCATGATGGCAAAGGACAATTATTTCCAATCTGTTTAAAATTTTTTGGTTTTTGTAGCATCAGGAAACTTATGTGATGGATTTCTGCAAGTTTTAATTCAGATCTAATGAGATCTAACCCAATTATAAGCCTACTCATGATAACTCAAAAGCTGCATCAAAAGGATGACTTCAGGGAAGTTTCTTTAAAAGTTATGGAAGGCAAGGTTAAAATTAGAAAATTAAATGGGGACTTCATTACCTTCTATGCTTAAAGTTAGAAGTAATGGAAAAGAAAAAGGGTTAATTTCTATTACAGGAATGTTGCTTTAGAGTGAGAAATAGACATAAGTCTATTAGCACCAGCTCTGCTACTGCATTTTTGAGAAGAACTTTAGTGTTAATAGAAGTGTTGGAAAATGGGAAATGTTGAGTTATAGTGCTGAATTTAGTGCATTAGAATACAGTAATTCTAGTGCATTAGAATACATAGTGATTTAGCAGTCTGTGTTAAAGATGTTAACACTAAAATTTGTTCTAAGTAAAAGAGAAAATCATGAGAAGGCAAGCAAAAATTGGTAAGGTTTTGAAAATAAAGATAATATGCAATGAGTGTGACAAATTCCTAAGAGAAAAAATAAATCTTTATTAAAACCCCGAGACAGTCACATTGACATCAAGAAAATGTAGATTATGCAACAAGGGGACCTGGGATATACCTGCATTAATATTAAAGACATTTAATAATGTGGCGATTCTCAAAATTATACCAGAAAAAAAGACATTTTTTTCTGAAAGACATGATAACAGTCAGTTTAAGGTTCTGTAGTTGCCAATTAAAGCATTTGGTCTTTCTCCTGTGATGACCTATTGACATAAACCCCTGTTTTAATTATTTTTTAAAATGAGTGGAAATAAGACAATATAGAGGTAGAGAAATAAGTTGATCAAGTCAAATATAAGATTATTCAATACAGTGAGATATCCTCTTAAATTTTAGTCTCTCATTCTGCTTCAGTGTTAAAAATATGATAGTGATGAAGTAAGTTTCTAGTAGAAATGAAAATTTTATTGCTCAGTCTACCCTCTTAATACTAATCAAAATTAAGAATAATGTCCAATACTTTAGTTCTGTTCCTATGATCATTATTTTTCTCTTTTTAGAAGGTCACCTTTTTATGAGCTAAATAATCTAATGAACAAAATTTCTTTTATTTATATATATCTCATTTACATTATAAGCTGTCTGGTTAAAAAAATCTCTTTAGATATAATATCAAATTTTCTGTCTATGAAAGGTATAAGACTAACAATTAAAATGAAGAAATTTCTTTATTTATCAGAAAATTAAGTACCACACAACAGCAGTAAATTATTTTCACCTTTCCCTTAAATGACTACCTGTCCCTACTAACAAATGTATGCATTTTGGGATTTAGCTTTTTTTATTGTTGATTGGTCACTCTGGACATGAAAGAAACAATTCTCTTTGTTAGAATTCAGATCTAAAGATTATAAAAACCACAGTGTTGAAAAAACAAAGCAAAACCAGTGTTTTGCAGTTGTTTTACATCGAAGACTCTAATGCCTCACTTTGGTTGGACTGAGTTGATTTTTTTGAGAGTTTGGTTTTTTGGGTTTTAGCTTTATTTCATTTTGAAGAAAATGCAGTACTGCTTTGTGGATGATGAAATAAACAGTGTTGTCTGTTCATGAAGAATGTGATATTTTGGGTTTAAAAATGTATTGTTAAAAAAATTATTCTGTCAAGAAACCCTGAGCAATTAATTCATTACAATTTTTAGGCAACTGTGCCATATAATATCCTGAATTCCTGAACCATGTCTTGATATTTTTTTTCCTTTATAAAAAGGATTTCAAGTGTGATTCTTTTCCTGTTTTGTCAATATAGAGAAGGTTATTCCTTCTCTCTCACTGGAATTGCTAGGTGTTGTGACTATCCAGGAAGTAAAATGGACACTAGGGATCAGACATGTGGAGATATGATTACACTGAAAGGGGATGGAAGGAAACAAGAGAGTTACAGCTCCATCATTAGCACCCAGGTATGTCACACACACTCACCATCACGTGGCAGGTGCTACCAATATTTAAAAAAATAAATATGACGATCATGTTTTTTTCTTGACCTATATTTTGAAAATACTTTTATAACAAGATTTATCTTTTTTAACAGTAGAGAATGCTTTGTAAAATCTAGATATCTGAGACTCCAAGAAAAGAAAACATTTCATTTCCGATTGAATATTTCTTTTAGTTTCCTTTCTACTTTCTTTCTCTATTGGATTTGGTTTTGCAAATTTCTTTGCATGTTCTTGGGTTTGCACAGATATAAAATGGAAAAAAATTACTGAAATCTCAGCACATGTTTATGTTTGCAAAGCTTTCCTGTTTTGGAGCCACTCCCTTAGTGTCATGTCTTTAATTTTGGCATCTGCAACTGCCCTGTATATTGTTATGAAATACTTATGAATCAGAAAATTTCTGCAAGAAACAAGGTGATGTAGACCTGCATTACAATACATAATGAATCTGTAAGAAGCTGCAATACTTAAAACCTCACAGTAATCATAATGAAATCAGGTGTCTAAAACCAAATTGTAGTCCCCTTGGTCACCAGTACAGGAGTTTCTAAATAATACAACACAAGATATATCCTGTGGCTGAGATAGAGAATAACTGAAGAGACAGCGGGTGAATGTTGGCTTAATACTGTTATTATTGGGTTGTTTCATAACGATACTACTTCAATCAGTTCTATTTTCAAAAGATGGCATTTCACTACTGGCATTAAACAAGCAATAAATCTATTTTCTGTTCTGAAAGTATTGACCAAAAATATTTAAATAAGTTTGGAACTTTTTTGTTTTATCTCATTATGTTGTATTGTATTTCACATTTATTTAACTTTAATATTTTAAATTAATATACCATTAAAAGATGTGGTTGTCTCAAAAAAGCCATATGTTATGATAGAATCAATTTTGAATATTCAATGTTAATCTTATTGCAGTTTCTTTGGTAATTAAGAAGCTCACTCTGCCAGTAAACACAGCCAAGACTATTATTTTAGTTGCAATAATTGCAATTATAAAATACTGCTTTCATTTCAGAGATATTTATTCTTTAAATCAATTTATACCTCTGAAAATGGTATATGTATTTGAATTATTTAGAAAATCTAAACAAAGTAGGTTCATAGCTGAGTCTTTAAAACACATCCAATATATTATTTATTACCTCATGAGTAACATATAGAAATTTACATTTTAATTACATTCTGTAGTCTTCATCTTCTTCCACTGCTCTCTTACATGTGCCTAGTAATACTAAATTTTTGAATCTTACCCAGAAATTTACAAGAATACTGGTAGTGTGACACACAAATGCCTGTAGAATTCTTTCAATGAATCAATATTTCAGGCAACGAAATGGGATTCTATTTTATAGTGAAATTAACATGAAGGAGCCTTCAGAAAAATGTTTTTGTGAATAAATTAATGAATTACTACTAGAGTCAGATTTAGGTATATCCCTGATAATGATAATAACCAAGGAAAATTAGATTATGTTTAGAGCAAATTCAGATTGCAAAAACTTTTCCATAGCATAAGAGGATATTCTTCAAAAAACAAAGGGCACTTTCCAATGAAAAAATAGACTACCAGGAGGCATTTCTTGGAGACCTAAACGGGAGGCTGCAATTCAGATAACTGAGTCATCTATGTCTACTTGGGACCTTGCTTGTAAGTGGTAGAATTCATAACGTCTCATAATTGCAATCTTTGGTCCAGGCATTGTCTATTTCAAAAGGACAAGAAAACAGTGACAATAGATGCACAAAGATATACCTTTTATTATGTAGTTTAGAGACTGTCATTTAAGAAGCAAGACAGAAATTTTTTCCACTGAAAAATTTATTTAATCTAAGAGCTGAATTATGTTTTGGGGTGTACTTTTCTAATTATGGACAACTTAGAACCATAATGTTGCTTATTTAGCTGCTAACTGAGTTAAGCTGGTGCAATCAATTAGAATTTCTGTGCCAGAATCCTCCTTACTGATTGCAAAAAAGCCTTTCTAGACCACAATGACTTTAAGAGTTTTTAGATTTGTCACAGTGAGTCAAGACAGCAATCTGGTCATCTTTTGACAAAACAGGGCTGTGATATCTTGCATAATGATAAATTCTATGGAAATAGACATAAGGGAAATACCCACATTAATGTGTCATGCATTCTTTTTATTATTTTTGCAATATATATATATATATGTTGTTTGCAATTAAGCATTTAGACAACATGTAAAATCAATAAACATTTTCATTACAATATTGGCTCCAATACAACATGTGAAAGAGAACAAATTCCTGAGTACTGCTGCTTTTCAGCAATGGTTGGCTGTTCTTTAATTCTAAATTTTCTCTTGCTAAGTTTTCTTATTATTCTTGGAATAGTATTCACTGCTTTACATAGATACTTCAGACTTTTAACAATAAGCAACTTAAGCAGTCTTCTTGCTCTGAAATTAAACCCTTTTTCTTATCACAATTGTAAAAGAAAGAGTATTTGGACTGCTTCTGTGGGCAGGGAAAAAGAGGTGAAAAACTAATTTGATCCTCATTTTCTTATTATTGCAGGGGAATTCTGCGAGTTCTATTTTATGGTTTCATTATAATTCAGCAGTTTGGAAGGAAAAATATTTGATCTGAATACAACTTTCACAAAGAATCTTCAGAAAGGGAAGTTTTGCACTTGGACAGTTTTAACACTATTTCATAAAGACTGATCAACTATTGCTCTGCTTTTCTATAATAGTTTAATTTTCAGTTTTCCCAAAGTTGCTGTCTTCCTAACCTTTTTTAATATCACTAAGATTTATTAATTTTTAATATGTGTATTTGATTTAAACAGCCTTTCTTTTGCTGAAAATACACCTGCTACCTTAGTGAAGTTGTCTGGACCCAGATTACATTTAGCTACTTTTTGGGTGGTGTTGTTCTTTGCCAAAGATTGGACTGTACACATAATTTTATCTCACAGGGATTATATTTGATCTCTTAAGAGGTCAGAGACCATCATTACACCCTTCTCATAAAAGCCTCTGTTTGATACCATGTCCCAATATACTCCAACATGTACAGTTGATTTCTTTAACAAACTGAGTAGTAAATTTGGGGGGATCAATACCAATCTGACTTCTCAGATGACCTTGGTATTTTATGCATTATATCCTCTGACACAAGTGTCTACAATAGGCCGCATTTGAATGACACAGGAAGTTGTTTTGGCCCATGTCCTTTTTATCTACTGATGCAGCATGCTCAGTCAGCACAGAGAATGCCATTGTAAAATACCCTCTTCTCATGGATTTCAGTGGCTGGACTGGCAGCTGCAAACTAAGATTGAACCTCTGAATGACCACGAAGTGGGTGGGCCACGTGCAGCACATTATTGAGATCTAATCCAAGCACTGCATAAATAAAGAATCCTGTAACCCTGTCCAAAAATAAATTGTTGTAGCCCCTCTTAAAATACCACATGTATGCAGTGGGAAAGTCAATTAAATGCAACGTAGCTGTAACTTATTAACTCTTCCATGTTCCAAGCAGTGATTATGAGGTTTAAATGGATGTGCTACAGAAATGGATTGGATAAAGTACAAAGATCATTTAGGTTTCAGAAATAGTGCAGGCAACTCCAAAAGTGTTTAAGGATGCTGTTAGATCATGCAGAAAGAAAATTAGAGAGGCAAAAGCTCAGTTAGAACTTAACCTGGCCACTTCTGTAAAAGATAATAAAAAAAATTTCTATAAATACATTAACAACAAAAGGACAGGCAACAAAAATGTCCATTCTTCATTGGATGTGGAAGGGAATATAGTTACTGAAGATAAAGAAAAGACTGAGGTATTTAACAGCTTCTTTGCCTCAGTTGTCAACAGTAAGACAGGTCATCCTTATTGCAACTTGCCTCCTGAGCTGGTAGACAGGGACAGGGAGCAGAATAGGTTCCTGTATCCAGGAGGAAGCTGTTAGTGACCTGTTGAGCCGCTTAGATCCGTGTCAGTGATAAGGAAGGAGCCAGGGCAGCTCACCAAGCTGCTGTCCATCATTTGTCACCATTCCTGGCTTACCAGGGAGATCCCAGATGACTGGAAGGTGGACAAAGTGATCCCATCCATAAGAAGGGCCAGAAACAGTATCCAGGAAAGTCCATGTCTCCCCTGTGTATCTTTAATTGATAAAATGTAAGCACATTACAAATCCTAACTCCTGTTTAATTATACTGCTAGGAGAAAAGTGACAGCATAAGTGGTATTTATTTAGACTGGCTCTACAGATGTTCTGTGGTTTTGTTTCTATGTGAACCAAAAATATGGAGATAACACCAAGAAGACCACAACTCAAAGCTGAAGTGTAAAGAGTAGATTTATTTCATTATCTCCTGGCTTGAGAATCCCAGAAAAAAAAACGAAACGGAAGCACAAACCCTGATAAACTCATTTTAGCAGGAGCAAAAGGTTGCAAGGCCTGAATCCTGTGTTACATATAAAAGGGGGCCTGGAGCACACACAAGTCTTTACCAAGCTGTGTGTTACAATCTCTGAACTTATGTCCCTTCCCCCACTTACAAAGAGGCCTCAAGCCTGTGTGAGGAATGCTTTAAAATTTTTCACAACATTCTGTTATCTGGTGAGAGCGCTTCATTTCTTTAGTAGACAGAAAACAATCCAAAGCAAACACAAACACATGAATTCTCTCACACTGAGTATTTTCTAACATCTCTCGGGTGCAAGGTTGGTCTCTGAGCAAAATCAATTCTAAAACCACCTTATTTTTCTCTCTCCTCACCAGTCTTCCAGATTCTTTTCCTTCTTCTCCACTTAGTTTTTTTAATCTGTGATACTGCAAAGCACAAAAGCAAGTTACAACAATAGAAAAGATAATGGCAAATTTAGTTTCCCATGGGTACATAATTGTGCCAATGAGCAAAAATGCATTTCTGCATTTCCACATAAGGACTGGTAACTGAACACTTTGCACTTTGTTGAATATATATCTGCTTAACCAGAAAGAATGAACTAATGATCCAGAGTCAATCTTAGGTGCCTGAAAATTCCCTAAGAGCCCCTGATTTTTAACTAACTCCTGGGTTAAAGTGAACTGTGCTTTGCACCTTAAGTAAAATGTCAGTTGAGCACATAATTGGATAAGTGCCAAAGACATGCAAGTAGTGACTGCACTCTTCCTGTGCCTTGAAAAGTGGTCTATACAATCTTCTTTCAAATGTATTTTGGTTTAAAGAACAGCTAAGGGAATATTGTATAAAATTACCTGTCAACCGTTTGTGTTGAGAATAATATTTGTTTAAAAAGGGTAGGTTTTTGTTTACCAGAAAGGATTCCAACACACATTTTCTGTATCCTCTTTTTGATTTTGCTTTTTTTTCCTCATGCTGCAATCTGTAGTTGTTTCCTAGACCATCCCTTGGTCTGACTCTAGTCTGTATAAGCAGACTCTGGGCAAAAAACAGGTGAAATGTCAGAAAGAAGAAACAAAAGTCTGCAGGACTAGAAGATCCTGTGTCAGAAGAGCATTTTAGCTCTTTCACAACAATTCAGCTCAGTCTATGCCCTCCTCCTTCAGATGGTAAATGAGTCCTAGACCACATGGCCAATGCATGCAGCAACAGAATCAAAAAATGACCTGGATTAGAAGGGAATTTAAACATCACGTATTTCTCACCCTCCTGATGCGGGGCACCTTTTTACAAGACCAGTTTTTTCAGGCCCCATCCAATTCTGTTATGTACAAGGAAAAAAAAAAAAAAAGGAAAAGGCAACAGAAATGCAAAGGACCAATAAACTATTACATTTATATTTGAAAAAGTAGCAGTGTTTCTGCTTTTTCCCACCCTCATGTGCATCATCTTTTTGCGCACACACAGTTATGCTTATTTTAAAAGGAATGAACTGACATTAAAAGCAAAAACAACTTTTACCAGCTCCATTCAGAATTTGTGGTGATTTAAGTTATGCTTATGTCCTGGGTTGACGGTGCTCTCTATCCCATATCGTGGACTCCCTTGTTATGTCTAACAGCTGTCCCTGCTTTCCTGTTAGCTGGGCGGGCACTGTCTGCCCCCTGGTCTCTCTGCTTAGCTTCTGGCTCCAGGCGGCTGGTTCCGCTTTTTGCTGCTTTGCAATTTCTGCTCTTTTTTGCCTTTTCCTTCTGTCTCTTTCTGCCGCCTCTGTGCCTTTGTTTGTTTGTTTTTCCCTTCCCTCTTATTCCCCCCCTCCCCGTTTAAGATTTTGGACCGGCACCAGACCTCGACCTGAACGGAGGAATCCGAGGATCTCCGGGGCCCACGAAAGAAGCTCTGTGCCCTCCCCCTCGCTTTTTCTNGGGGAGGGGTGGTAGAGGTTTTGTTAATAGGGGATTCCTTTGGAGGTTCTCCCCTAATTCAACCCAAACCAGGACAGCTTATTATATAAGCACATAGCAAGATTCTATTCATTTGCATCTTAATTGATAAGAAAGGCAATGAAAAATAGGCCCTTGGTAAGATATAACAGTCTCAAGGTCAATTCAGATTGGCTGATATACAAACAGAACTCCAGTTCTATATTCTTTGTATGTGACTATTCTATATCCAGAAGTACTCCACATCATCCAACAAACAGTGTAGATCTCAGCACACTGATATGCAAATCACACTGTATATAGGGGCAGGATCGTAATGAAAGGTGTCTGTTATGCTTTCCTGACCAAAATGGATTCATTGAACATCAACAGTGAGTTCTGCCAATAACTTTCACTGTTCTGTGATCAAATCACCTGGGCACTGGCTCCAATTTTCTTGGATTTTGCCAAATGGTAGCTCACCAAATGTTAGATGCATTTCTAGGGAGCTGAGAAAAGAGTTGTATTGTTGGGATATTTCAATAAACATTTCAGGGAACTTCTGTAATCTGAGATAAGATGAAGCATCCGAATGCATATTTTCAAAACCCTCAGAGAGGAATTGAGTATTCAAAAGGAGAAAAAAAACAAGAAAAATATCTTCAATCTTTATTTTAACCCTCTTAGATTTAGTGCACAGGGCAGACTGATAAAATGTTCCTTTACAGGCAATGAGCTAGCATTTTTACAATATGTGGTGTGTACCCTTTTCTAAACTGCATTTAGGTTTTCATGTATCCAGACTTGAGCCAGGCACTCTGCACTCTGGTAAGAAATAATTAATTTCCTATCTATATTTCCATCTAGATTATATAAGACCCATGAATAGTTGCTTTTCAGCAGATACTCAGTATGATCTTCTTCATCAGTAAGGTCTGAATGTCTTGCTACCTTTCTGAATACACCCAAACTAGACCTCTGTGATGCTGAGAGGACAAACACATATAAATCATATTATTAATTTCTTGCTGCTATGTATCAGGAATAGCAGTAGAGAAGGAAAGAATGTAGACAGATTTAGAAATCCAAGAAGATGTATTTGAAAATAAAGAGTCTACACAAGAGCATGACAAAAAAAAAAAACCAAAAAATCAAGCAACACAAAAACATGAAAAGTGAAAACAACTAATCACAAAAGCTTATAGTAGCATGCATAAGATGTAATCCATAAATTTCATAACAGCTGAAATTCCTAAATTACTATAATGTTGTTTGTCTTCTTATGTTAATATGCTGGTTATTAATATGCTGGATATAGTTTCCTTACTGTGGTTTAAAGAGGTGTTCAACAAATGGCAAATGACTACTATGGCATCTAGCTAATCCTGAAAATTAAGTATCTATTCCAATATTCCATTGGGAAAAAAAGCTTAACAGTTATTCCAAAAGTTTTTAATTTGCCTTTCACTTGGGAACTTCTTCCTATCTGTGACCCTTATAATTTATTCCATCTCAGGTCTACAAGAGTCATGTTTCCAGTCACTGTCCTGCATGCTGATCATCGTGCTATCACGCCATGGAAGAGGTGCATAACATTCTTTTCCTTATTGTCTTAAACCTGGCTGTCATCCTTGAGCATTTCACTCAGCATATGGATGCTCCCAGTACAGTATGGACCAATAATCATCTGCCTTACTATACTGTAAGCACAGAGCCTGCACAGCTGCTACCTTGTGATGAAAAATGTTCCCAAGAAAAATATAGTTTCAGTAGGAATTTACATGCAAAAAGTGCAAGCAGCATCCTATATATTATACATGTATGTTGTCTATATGAACACCTTCTGCAGACTATGCTACCGCAGATAGTTATATTTCAATTAATATGGAATTGAATGTTTTGGTTTGCACAACCTACCTCATCCAGTACATCAGAGATCTGAAAAGAATACTAAAGCAATAATATTCAGTTAGTTTTGCATATCATTCAGTTAGTTTTTTATGGCAGATGTGTGTAGATCTGAACCCTGAGGGGAAAAGGTATTGAAGGACAATTATCAGGGCACAGCCCATTTGTTCAGAGCAGAGCACTGGGCTTTGAATAATTTCCGTCATCTAGTTTTGGAGACTGAGAAAAATTTGTATTAATTTCTTCAAAGAATGTTTAGCATATGGAAAATACAGACTAGTGTTTCTGCCTTGGCCTCTTTCACCAGGAACAGATTGAATTTTTTTATTGATTGTAATTGCACACAATGCTGCTGTTATAAGAGACAGCTCAAAGCAGTAGCATCTTAATAAGCAAAGTCCTAATGCAGCAAGAAGTATGCTCAAAATGCACATGCTTGTCTCTCTTCTCCAGTTGTATAATTCTGATCCAAATCTGTAAAATCTTAATTGATTTGAGCCTCAGCTATTTAGGGGCCATTTATCTAACTATAGTATTTCATAGCAGTTGCTTTCATTGAGAAATCAAATTCCCCTCTCTTTCTCCCAGCTGTATCATATGATTCTCAGCTGCTCATTTCATACTAAACTCCAGAAAAATGTTAGTCTGCTGTATCAAAATTTAAGACACATCTTTGCAGTTTTTCTTCCAAATAAATTAAACTACAACAAGAAAACTTTTAATCATGTACCACAGAACAGAAAAAGTGAAGTTTTGATTTTATTTGGCTTTTTTCTCACTGGAGAAACCCAGGCAAAAAATATCAATGCTTAAGTATTCACAAGTCTTCCCTCAACTTCAGGATAATCCCATAAGAACCTGAATCTCTTTGTGTCTCCATTTCTGCTCTGGGCATGCATTCAGCTGCCTGAGGATGTGGTTACATGGGCAGCCAAGCTCTTCTAATGGCTTGTGGCTGCCAAGAAAGGAAGCTTTGCTCTTCTCTTGCTTTCTCTCAATTGCTCTTACTGTCCCTCCTTCCTTTACTTGCTTATTTCTAAAATAGACAAACAAGGACTGTGAAACTGAATTTATCCTTTTCCAAAAATATCTTCTTGGAAGATGTCTCTTCCTCCTTCCTCGCATTTAAAAGAAATTTTTAGTCTTACAGAAGCTGGAAGCCAGTTTCTACATACAAAGTACTAATGGTGACACTCAGTAGCAAGTTGAGAGTGGTTGTTTTGTCTTGGACCTCAGTGAGGATAACTCTAAATTATGTCTAGCAAAAATATGCAGAAATTTTTGGGTCACCTAGTGTATTTGCTGCTTCAAAATATCTGATTTCAGACAAATATAAACCAGATTTTTTATCAGGGGTATTTGCATTCCAGGTATCTTCATTAATACTAAATTGAAGCAATGCTTTTTATGTCCTTTACTTTAAATCAGATCTAGTGGATCTATATCTAATATTACGCAGTCAATACTCTTCATCATTGAAGTGTTTTATTACTTTGTTCTTACATTCTTATAATTAACATGGATCCCTGTTTGTTGACAGGACTTGGAATTATTACATTCTCTCTGGAAAAAATTCATTTTTCTGCAGTTCTCGTTATCACCTTTTACTTCCACTGTTAAACTAAAAAAAGATATTTTTTTTCTTCTTCTTTTCTAACTTACTGATATCTCTACGTATTGGCCATATGCTCCTATCAGAAAAATGAGAAAAACCAACATGTTAATTTATGGATTCAATAAGCATACACTCTGAGGTTGCCCTACTATTTCTGTGAAGCAGTTAAGACTTGTAAAATTTCAGGTAGAAAGTCTACTTCGTGATGATAACTCTCAGTCATTTCAAGCAAATTGAAAACTGTGGTTGTATCGATTTTACTGTTTTTTTAGAAAAGGCAGAGGTCTGCATTTACAGTAAGTGATTTTGCAACATTTCTTTTAATTGAAAAATTTTATCTTTTTTATACTCAAGCTATCTACAGGTTTAAAGTGGCCAAAAAGTTGTGGATTAAAAAAAGTATCCATATTACATAATTCAGAATAACTTTATTCCATCAAGCTGAATACATAACATGACAAAACAAAAAGTTCCACAAAAAATCCCAATCAAACAAACAAACAACCACATCACAAAACAAGACCCCCAATGCCTCCTGCATTTTAAATTAGGTTCTTAGGAGCCAAAATTCTTATTATAAACCACAGACTGAACTGTCTGAAGCTATATTCTGACTGGTCTTATTTACTAGAAATAATTCAACTGTTCTAAAATGTATTGGTTGAAAATAAAGTTAAGTTAAATATTGTCTCCTTTCAGTTATGCCAGGTAGCTGTGTATGGGCATACATAGTCACGAAAGGCCTACTCAAAATTTTTTTAATTACTTGATTGATTGCATCCAGAAAGAAACATTGCAGGAAAATATCTGCCCTTTTCATGTGTTGTAAATATAATCGAAATTGAAGCTGTTAGATTTATTAATAACATGTAACTAAACAGCAGTTAGTGAATCATGCATTCATGAAGGCTGAACATAATATTCCACACTTAAGACACCTAGACATTTGTAAACCACCTTCTATAAAAATCCTGAGACATGCACACAGGCACGAATGCACTCCTCTCAGAGTCCACTCCAAGAACACTTTCCTGACCTCTTTGAGAATGAGGATTTCTTTTTTTCTGTACCCTTCTGCTGGAGGTGTAGGTTCTAGGCTTACATGTGCTCATGACAGTCTCTACAAAACAACAAAACATTCTCATAAGCCCCCACCCCAACTTCAGACATGTACCTCAGAAATGTGGATTCTTATTTTGCACACCCAAACTGTCAGTCCCCAGGCTAGATGCACTCAGCCATGGCATCTGATGGAAGGATTTCTCAGTAAGGTCAAGGTACATACTGCAATGTCAGTGGGGTGATTTCTGACAGTGTTGAAACAGGTTTTGATTCTTCTCTGTTGCTTTCTTTTCTCTTCCCACCGTCAAAAATTTTCAAGCTTCTCTTGAAGTTCTTCTCAAGCTGATGCCTTTAGTCTTAAGCTGTTTATTGTGGCCAATGGATGTCTTCTTTATCATTGTCAGTTTGGGGCAAACTCCCTCTTGGACAGTTTTGGATATTCTGTTGACACTCACCTCTGTTTTATCAACTGTTGGCATCCTGGACAGCTCGCCGAGGGGAGGCTAAGGAGGCACTCCCACAAACATTGTTAGAAGCACAAGATGTTCTCTCTCCTGTTACTGATTCTTCTCATTTTCCATCGTGTGCCTTGCAGTCAAAATAATCACAAGGGATTACACTGTATAAATTGTGAGTAATGTTAAGATTTTAGTGTGTCGCTGTTAGGGGCGTGAAAGAACCACACACTCACCAGTCAGGTAGAAGTGAGGAAAGAAGGGCAGTTTATTATGATTTTGGGTTTAAATAGGATTTGGAATTTGGTCAAGGATTGGTAGATAAGAGGAACACCTCTCTGACCCCAATGGTCAATTCAGAAGTCCATCACAGAGAAATATGAAAACAATCTATGTTGTTTTGAGAAACTCCAGTTCAAGAATGTAAACAATCATCAGAAGGCTAAATAATCAGGGCAACATTAGTGGTCTTCCAAATTCATTAGTTATAAATAGTCCCCAGAAAACTGGCTTTTTGGACGAAGATGCAGAATTCAAAGTAATTTGATTATTTGAAAGTCTCAATTAATGAAGTCAAGCTTTAGTATTCCAATTAATAAATGCATGGATTTACATAGATATTAATAATGTTTTCTCATTAATCTTATTCCATCTCATTTAAAAATAAGAGCATACAAGAACTAACCTTGTTCACTAGAGATTTTCTCACCCTTTTCCATTCTATTTTCTCACCATTTTTCTCAGCATTTTTGATTCTGTTTTCTTTTTTTTTATTAAGTATATTTTACTAATCTTTCAGCTCACTGGCAGAAATTGCTTGTTTTCATCTTTTCTTTAGTAAAAGCAAGAATTGACATTTCACTTCCAAAATAAAGAATGAACTTGGATTGTTCAACATCCAAGATAAAATAATAATATGGTTCACAAGGAACATTACTGTCAACATTTTTATGAAAATTTTTCATGTCCCTTCTGATTAGAACACTCTCTCTGACTAGACAGGAAACACTACATTCTTAGTCAATTGCTGGATGTGATTAAAATACAAATATTTTCCAGAAAATATAATTTTGTTTTCTGCATGACAATAGTTTTTGATTCATTCAGGTTTTATTTTGGACTCATTTTTATATAAACAATTACTTTTCAGCTAGTTACTTATTTTAAACATGTTTTCTATGTCTCATGTTGGAATTCTACTCTGCTTCTTAAAACTAGGTGTAAATTTTCATATCGATTACCCTTGAAAATTATTTCCCTTTAATTTCTAGGATTTTTTATTAACCCAGGCAGTGGAGTACATAACTAAATTAATATAATTAACATTGAAGAGAGTGATTCCAGGAATTTGTGAGAAACTCAAAAAACTTCTTCTTAGTATCTGCTGACAGCATTTTGTGAACTACTCATTCTTTGCTTCATTTTCTTTATTCTCAAGGTAATGAAATACAGCTGCTTATGAAATATATTAATATTAATTTTTCTGTTGCATGACAAATTTAGACATTAGACAATTTAGGCCAGAGTGTTTATCTGTTGGAGGGCAGCAGGGTGCTGTAGAGGGATCTGGACAGGCTGGATCAATGGGCAGGAGGCCAGGAGCATGAGGAGTATGAGGTTCAGTAAGGCAAAGCTCCAAGTCCTGCATACGGGTCACAACAACCCCAGGTAGGGGTACAGGCTGGGGACAGAGTGGCTGGGAAGCTGCTCAATGGAAAAGGACCTGAGGGTGCTGTTCAACAGCACTTGAACATGAACCAATGTGTGCCCAGGTGGCCAAAAAGGCCAAAGCATCACAATAGGCCTGTATCACAATAGCATGGCCAGCAGGGCTGAGATAGTGATTGTCCCTCTGCACTTGGCACTGGTGAGGCCACACCTCAAGTGCTGTGTCCCGTTCTGGGCCCTCACTACGAGAAGGACACTGAAGCACTGTAGCAAGTCCAGAGCAGAGCAAGTCCAACAAATATGGTGAAGGGTCTAGAAAATGAATCGTGATTTGAAGAGTGACTGAGAGAGTCGTAGGTGTTTAGCCTGGCTGAAAGGAGGCACAGGGGAGACACTACTGTCCTCTACCTCCTGTCTACCTAACAGGAGGTTGTAGTAAGGTGAGGGTTGGCCTCTTCTCACAGGCAGCTAGCGATAGGATGAGAGAACAGAGCCACAAGCGATGTGACAGAAGGTTCAGGTTGTACATCAGGAACAATTACTTCATAAACAGGCTGCCCAGGAAAGTGGGTTCACCATCCCCAGAGGGACATGGCACTTAGTGCTATGGTTTAGTTGACATGGCATTGTTTGGTCAAAGGTTGGATTCCAAGGTTGGAGATATTTTCTAACCATAATGATTTGGTGATATATATATAGATATAGATATAGTAAGGAAGCAACCTTAAAATAATTGACCTTTTTTTTACAGATTTGAACAAGGGTGGGATATAAACTGTAATATCATGTGAACTATAAGCATGATTCATGACTCCTGATGAGTGAACTCATCAAGAAGTGTTGATAAGTGTCAAGTATTTCTTCTATAAACTCAGTGAATTAATTCTTTTCCAATATGATTACCATAGTTTAGGCAAACCTTCCTCCACCCTCATACTGAAAATGTATCTTTTCTTATTTAATATTCATGTGAGATCATTCTTGGATAATGCATGCAAGACTGAATATTCCTTTTACAGTATTTAAACAGCAGATTAAATTTCTTCAAACCAGAGACTAGTAAAATAGAAACTTGAGAAAATTCAAAGCATTACTCTTACAGCAGTGGAACGTACAAGAGGAAATAACCTGAGGAACAAAATTAGAAATTCCATAGACATCACTTTTGCCTTTGTTTACAGTTACAGTAGAAGTAGTAGTCTGGGAAGAATAATGATTTTATGAATTATGCATGTTTGATAATGCCTAGAAGGTGCAGTAAGTTAAAGCACAAGAAATTTACCTTATATTAGTAATTTGCTACTAGTACATTAACAATTGATATAGATGAAGATGTCTGACAAAGAGAAATATTAGACTGGACAGGTGTTTGGCAGATCAAGAGCATAGACAGAGAGACCTGTGAGTCGCAAAATGCTAGTAGGAGGCAGTTACACAATAAGGTAGACAATTTCATAAGAATTATTACACAGGAATGCAGAGATGGAGGAAGATGAGGCATCTATTGACATCTCACTTAAAAGGGAGAAATAAAATAATTGGAAGGAACAAAAAAGAGAAATTAAGAACATAGAAGTAATAGAGTGATAAGTGACACCCAAAATCAATAGCAACTGACATACTATTTGCTCTGACTTTGACTTCAAAATTTGAAGTGATACTTTCAAATTTTGATCAGAAGCATGTGTGACTTTCCTGATGACTATTAGTTCTATCTAAATGGCTGACTTCAAAACTGTGGAAACCTGACCCTAATCTACAGCTTCGTGCCATTCCCTCAGATTCTGTCACTGGTCACCAGAGAGGAGGAGAGATCAATGCCTGTCCCTCTGCTAACATCCCATTCTTGAGCCAGTGTCTGAGTACATGCCCTATTTACTAGCTGAGATACAGACTCTGTTTCACAGAATTGTTGATACAGAAGACACTTAGAAAAGATCTTGTCTGCAACCCAAAGATAAAAATTCAGCATAATATCAGTAGTTGAAATTTCATTTTTGTGGAGACAAAAGAGTAAAGTGATAGCTGAAGGAAGATGAACATCTGTAAAAAATGCATAAACAGAAAAAAGGCCTTAAGTAGATGCAAATTTAAAAAAGTTAAGAACAGAACAAGTAGAGAAAATATATTTTTCTGCAGATAAACTGGTTTAATTGGATCATTCAAAGCAATAGAAATGTATTTTGACAACTGGAACCGGTATTTTCTTTACAGTAGAGTCTTGTATCTTTTAAATTATTTTTTTTATATGTCCTGATACTGTGTAGAATTTGTCCTTCCTTCATTCTTCCAAATCCCATGCATGTTTAAAATCCTTACTCTTATCATCCATATACCATATTGAAATATGGTTAAATGTGATTTGACTTAAGCTTCAAACCTAAAACTCAGCACTATATTGCTCAGTAGTTACTGGCTCATTTGCTCTAAGATATATTTATTTGAAAATTCAAGCCTGTGAGGAAAGCAAACTTGAACTGTTTGACATTGGTCACTAGGCTGCAATTGCCTGAGCATGTTGGCAGTCATCCACAAAATTAGTCACGATATCCTGTTGACCCAGTTTGAATCCTGTGTTGAGATTATACACACTCTATTATTTGGTTTCAGCCTTGGTTTAGGGAATACCATTTACAATTTATCCAAGTTTTAATTCTGTTTTCACAGCTGTTGACTAGCTGTCTTCCTACTGCTTTTATCTTGAGGATTTTATCATGTTCTATTCCCTTTTGATGCTTTTATTTGGCATTAGGAATAGGTTTACATTTCTTTGCCAATACTACATTCTAAGCCTCCTACAAAATCCTCTCCTAGGCCTTCTGAGAACATAGCAACAAGGCTATTGAGAAATTTTAGGACCACATCAATCCTCCTTCTAATACAATAGGGTTTGGGGGGTTTTCCTATATTCTTTAGCATCTATTTTATTCAGGGGATTTTTGATTTTTTTTTTTTCTTTATCAGTCTAAGCATCTTCTTAGTTAGTCCTGGTGTAATTCAGCTGCAATTTAAAGCAGCAACAATGACTAATATTCTGTAAGACAGTGTGTGAAGAAAGGGCATATTCTGTCCTTCAGCTTCCCCAGTATCTGTTTCAAATCCACTGTCAGTTAAGCCCTGGAAGGTATACAGGAGAATTTAGTAATTTTTTTGATAGCCACAGCTTAATCATTTTTTACATGTCCTTTCTATAATCATGCAGGCAACGTGATTCCACAGAGGTCCAAGCTGAATGTTCAAGAACTTCAGCAGATTTGTAATTATTCTCTTCTTCAGAGTTGGTATCTGTAAGCAATTTATACCAACTGTTTATAGGCTACTTTATCAAGAGTAGAATTAACTATTCCAAACTGCTCAGCCTTAAAAAAAAAAAAAACCACAGGGAAAGACCAAACTCCATAATTCCTCCTATAAGTAATAAAACTGATGTCTTTTTCTTATGGATTTCTAACATTTTCCCCCTAATATTCCAGGCATGTTAGTTTTTTAAAAATTTGTTTATATAAAATATTTATTTATAAATGCTTAATATTGAAATAATATTCTTCTAATTGTTAGTCAAGAAA
Organism: Sterrhoptilus dennistouni; assembly: GCA_013397095.1. Classification (NCBI taxonomy): domain Eukaryota; kingdom Metazoa; phylum Chordata; class Aves; order Passeriformes; family Zosteropidae; genus Sterrhoptilus; species Sterrhoptilus dennistouni. The sequence continues at coordinate 1,362,593 of VWZU01006408.1, forward strand.
TTCAAACAATTTCTGTGGGATAAAGATTTAATTTAATTCTACTTGGCATACGCATCATTAAATTTAATAAATATTTTATAATATGAATTAAATTAAAATTTATCTGGAAGTTTTATATGCCTACTACCAAATCAGTTAACTTACAGGGATACTGCAGTGCTAGACAACCAAAAAATAGCAGTAAGGGATTTTTAAGTAAGGCCTAAAACTACCTCAATGTCACTGAATAAAAATAATGAAGCAATTCAATGAGGCAATTGTTCTACTATCACAGTCAACTGTAGCTGATTCAACTTTCACTTTCTTCTTGTAGCAGCTATTTATATAAAATTCAAGAGAAAAAATAAAGAAGACTAAACATTGAGCTCAATGGGCTAAGCATGTGCTTAACTGCTTTTCTAAATAAGTGTAGATTAAAAAACACATTTAGAAATAAGCTGGAGGCATCCTTGGCTGTTTCTGAATTGGGGCTTTGATTAGTAGATTTGCTTCCATGTAACTGAAATTTGTACTACAATTTTGTTATTATGTAAAAATAGCTTTCCAGGAAATTAAAGTTCAACCAGTTCTAAGAAGGAAAACCAGCTTCATTACATAGAAAGAACAACTAGTTTACATAATTAGAGTGTGGGGTTGGTGTTTTCCCTTCATAAGCCCAGTAAATCAAATGTGCAACAGGTGCCCCCAATTTTTTTAACAGTTGAGGGTGAAGTGTGTAAATAAAAAAGTTTTGTTAATTATTTTAGCAGTGTGTCATAAAAGAAACTGTTGGAACACAAAATTTCTGCCCTCACTATCATATCCTACCTCAGCATATCTCTGCTCTTCTGTGTTTTCATGACCAAGGTCCCTGACCTTTCTGTCTTGATGATTAATTTCAGATATGTTAAAATCTGGTCTGGAATTTTCTGGAATTGAGAGAGTACCTGGACCCATTGGGACAGAGAATTACTTATATTTGAGTTGTGTTTCTTGTTGGGTTATCTATGACAGCACATTTTCTGTGCCAAAAATAATGAAAAAAAAAAGCTAGAATATTTACCAGTAGAGAAGTTAACAACAATAACTTAAATAATAAAAATTATCAAAACTTTAATTACAGCAATCAGTTGCTAGTATATAATTTTTCAATTTGACTATAATTGAATATTTAAATGACAAATACATGTGTGGGGGTGTGCGTCAGTGTATAAAAGGTGTTTATACCACCTTTGTCTGACAGAGAACACCATTATTCCTACAAATATAGAAGTCATTTATGACACCAAATTTGTTGCTGAGACTTGTCAGGAAATATTATATAACCAATGTTATTATTTCTTGGATCAGTTTTCAGCAAATGTGACCACTTTCAAATTTATTTCTCAAAATGCCTTTGGGTGTGCATGAATATTTTTTTTCTCAAGTGTTATTTGAAAATTATTTCAAAAACAATGACTGCTGCTGTGGTCCTCTACTGTCTTACGATATTTTTTGACAGGGAATGAATGTAAATCATTAATTGAACTGCTATTTGCTATCAAACAAAAGACGTGACTAGCAATTAAAATATTATTTCAAAAGTGAATTTTTTCAATGTTTCTTTGACCACAATGCTCAGATGCAATGATTTAGATTCTATCAATCATCCTTGCTTCTCTTGAAGGGCACCTACTCAGCAAGTGCAGGATAACCTAACTCACTGCCTGCCATGAACTTATTGTAAAGCAGGAAAGTTACTTCTCTAATATGTTTACACCTCTTTTTCTTTTCAAATCTGAGTCTGCTACACCCTTGTTTCTCAAATCTAATGTCCATCTTACCAACATATAAAGTCAATATCACCCTACTCACCAGCTCAGAATTCCTGTTTGTCACTCTTTTATGCTACGGCAAGGTTAGGAGATCCCTTTATTTCCCCTCGAAAATCTTTTTAAGCCCTTGCTGTAAATGGTATATTGTGCTATGCAAAAGGCAGATCTCCAGAGGGAAGATAAAACTTCTCCATTTGGACTTCTAACAAAGAGCAGGAGGAAACATTCTCAAAAAAGAAATGTAATCATGAGACAAATCAGTACCAGATGTAATGAACACCTGAGACTCTTAAATCCTATAGGATGAAAATAGCTTTTTGGCTCCTTCTCTAACAATTTGAAAATGGGGCTTTTGATGGGGGGTATTATCTAACTTTAATTTGATTACACCTGCAGCATACCAATTAACTGAACCGTAACTCCAAGCTATATCATGTTAACTTTTAGTTCCCTTTTAGATTTACTAACAGTAGGTTATTGAAGGATTGTTTTAGTTCTTTTGGGTGTGTAAACACCATGGTTAATTATGAAGCAAGTGTACTATTTGGGGTTTAGATACTTATTTTCATTGCAAGAAAAACTGTAATCCTTTTTAGTGTAGCACTGTACTCATATTTTGTTCACTGTCACAGTCATTGCTCAATTTTTTTTACTTCTTTTTATCTGTTTTCCCTAGTTCTGTCACTGATCCTAAAGGACAATACCAAAAAATTAGGTGCTATTGGTAAATATAAAGTTAAAAGTCGATTTCTTTTTGTTCCTTCTCATGCATTCATCTTGAATGGAGTTACTTCCAATCCATAAAGTACCGTGAGAAACAGAATTAAGGCTTATCCTTTTACTTTTCTTGAGCTTTATTGTTAGCCTCTGTACTTTTTCCAACACTAGATTAGAGAAAGAGAAATAAGCAAACTGAAAGGCTAAGGAAAAACTCCTAAACTTCTTAACCATTCTGTAACTAGTGATAGCACACAAAACATGAAAATTACCATAATTCCTTCTTCCATGTGTTGTAGTTTAACAGGTTTTCATTTGAATCTCTAGAGTAAAACAGAAGCATAATAGAAATTATGCATAACCTGAGAACAGGACTTGTAGCCAAGAATATATGGAAATAATCACAGATCAGATGCCCTCTAGGGCTTGCCCCCTTTTCTAAATAGAAAATGATACTAAATTAAGTTACTTATCTCTTACTCATCATATGTAGTTGCTAGAGAATTTCTGAGGCAGCTTAAAAGCTTTGCAGTCTATTCAAGTCTCAGGAATGGAGCTTGACAAGAGAAGAGCAAATAATGTCTAGGTTTGCAGTCTTCCTCCTGGTTCTCCGTTTTTCTGTTTGAATTGTGTCCAGCCTTTAACGTTTTCAAGTGGATTTTTGTTAAAGGAAGATCAATGAGGGAAGGGAGGTCAGTCAGATAGGAGAGAAGGGAAAATGAAAGAAAGAAAAGAGTGGAGAATGGCATCAGTGGGAGTGGGACTGAAGCAACGACTCCAGACAGACTGATGTGAGCTGGAACAAATAGCTAAGTGATACTAAGAGTGTTCAGTCTCAAAATTATACATAACATGGATAGAGTCAATGCACAAAGGTTCCTAGGTCATCAGTAAGCACCAAGAAGCTGAATTACTTTTCCAATAATAAGTTTTTTCTATCTGAGACTCTCTGATCAGCATGGAATGTTAGCAGAAAGGGAAACGTGAGGGGTGGCCACAGATAAACTACCTTTAAGAATTATTCTCAGGTCTCACTCAGAGTATCCTGTTAGAATAGATATTTACCTTAGATATTTACCTTAAACTCACATAAAGTTTTAAACCATCTATACTTTAGGTTTCCTTTTTTTTTTTTTTTTTTTTTTTTTTTTTACGTATCCATTTTAACAGGTGTGGAGAGAAGGAAAAGCAAAGCAAAAGGATATCTAATACCTGAATCCAGGATAAGGAGCTAAGGATTTATGACTAAAATTTCAGTTCTCTTGCATTGTATAAGCATTCTTAGAGGTGAATCCTTCGCTAAAAAGAAAATAGAAGCAACAGACTGTCAGAACAAGTCTGAAAAGATAGCCTGGATTCTAACATCTTTATTAAAAGCAGATACTGCTGAATGTTTTAATCTTTCTATGGCCATTATGAATCTTATTTTGTAATTCCTTGGGCCTAGCAATGGTTATGTTCTAGAAGCTTTATTAAATTCTTTTTCACTCTTTCTCTTGATGCTTTTGAGAAGAAACCTTCTATTACTTCTATTGACATGGATCCCTCAAAGGCCTAGCTCAGATCTACATGCCCACACTCAACTGCAAACACTGTCCTTGGATTTTCATAAATTATTCTATATTATAAATGCAGAGACAGTTTCTGAAAAATGTATTTGCAAAGAGAATAGTACTGTTTATGTTCTAAGCCACACTAGAAAAGAAGAAATTCTTCCAACTTCCAACATGTTAGTAGCTTTTTTACCTCTATACGAAAATGAAACCTGAAAATTAATTTTTTTTTTTTTTTTTAATTTGAAACAAATAAAATTCTTCACTCGAGTAATGACTTTTATCTTCAGGTTGTGATAACTATCTTGCTGCTGTATCATGTTTCTCACCTTACTTTCATGTAACACCTTGAATAATGTCACTTTTATATCATTCTTGATTTATGGTTCCTTGACCACCTCAGGTAAACTTGATTGTTCACTTACACTTGGCCTTTAATAAGTGACAGCATTACTTTGAAGACTGTAAACAGGTTTTGCTGCAGAATCAAATTCTTCAGACATATAACACCTGTTAGTTTTTTCCACTTAACTGATATTAGATGCTTTTCTGTTAATTCTATTTATCTTATTTAGTGATCCTAAGTAGCACAAAACTCGGTATAAAGAAGAAAATACATAGTTCAGGGTAGTTTTATTTAAAAATTAATCAATGCAGTTTGTACCTTTACATTTTTAAACATTTAATATTGGACAGATCAAACAAATTTCCTTCATAAACGATTTAGTTCAATTTTTGATTCTTTTTACAGTTCACGTGACTTCTAACTTTTTTCAGATTTGATCTCATTAAGACATAAAGCAGATTTACATTTAAGTACTGCAAAAATCATTATAAATTTAAAATTCTATTCTAGAAATAGTTTTAAACTCATGTATCATTTGAGCTTATTGATAAAAGAACTAATGACAAAACAATGAATGAAAGGTAGGAAATATGTTTAAAAATCAGTGTGCAAAAGGGGTGTAAGACACAAACAATGGACATGTGTTTCACAAGTCAGCAATGTAACCAAGCTTCTTCTAAACAAGCTCTAAATGTGATAGCAGGAGCAGTTTCGGACCAGGATAAATTTATTCTGCTGACAGTGCATTGAGCATTGCAGATACACAAAAAAAAAAAAAAAAAAAAAAAAAAAAAAAAAAAAAAAAAAAAAAAAAAAAAAAAATAAGAAAGAAAAGATTACTACAAAATATCAATGAAATTGCCACTGTCAGTGTTGAGAAGTTTGTAATTGCTAATTTTATTTTGGTATTTTCTTTTCTTTAAAATGTGAATTACTTAGAGAATTTCAGCAAATTTTGTTTAGTGCAGTGTAAGTATTATTTTTGCTGCTTAGTGAGAAACTGAAAATAATCTAACAATGAAAAACATGACATATTGCAAGCATTTTTCACAACCACGTTTACTGATATTTCTGTTTATTCACTACATTCAAAAATTCTCCCAAATGGTAACATTTAATCCAATAGGCATTTAAAAACACAATGTAAAAGCAAGTTAGAAAGGAAGTCGAGCATTCAATTTACAATGCATTCTTCTATTAAGAAGAATATACCCATTTAACATTTCACCTAAGCAATGTATTTAAAAAAAAAACTCTAAGTATATGTAAAATAATTCAAGATTAGAAATAAAAAACTTAATCCTATTGTGTATCCTCATACAATTCATCACAGAATTAGGACCAACTGTATATCTTCTCTAATTTTATTTTATATATTTATGCTTATGTATATCTTTAAATATCTTTATCTATCTTTTTAAACAAATTCCTTAACATGTAATGTATGTTTTAACCTTTGGTCTGCTAGAAATTGCTTTTGCATTTTGGGTCCTCTTTGAAACTAGTCCCTAAGGCCTATAAACCCATGCCTTGAAGAGCACTGTAGAGATTAACATCCATTGGCCAAACATTAGGCTGCCTGATTCCTTCCATGGCTTGCTTAGTGAATACCCTATCAGGATTACTTAATAATTCTGTTTAGATTCCCCAGATCATTACAAGAGGTAAAATTAATATCACCTTGCTCTTATGAACAGCATTTAACACATTTACACACGATCACAATCATATAGGTAGAGCAGTGATATAATTTAGCAGGTAGATTGTTTTAGGGAAAAAAAAAAGAAAAATCTGATTTTAAATCAAATTCTTTTGGGAAAACACAAATATGTACAACTAAAAATACATTTTGAGGCTATTTATTGATTTGAGGGCGTCTGTTACATCCCAGAGAAATGCTTATATCCCAGATAGCAAACCAGAATAGCCAGTGTGCTGGGCAAGTCATAAATATAAAATCAATAGAAACCCTAACATTTCCAGGGGAGAGAGTCCCATAAGGAGACACATCTGTTCATTTCACATCCAGAGGTTTGGATATACTTGGATCCTTTTAAAAGTCCAAGACTTTTCTTCTAAAATAAAGCTGATATCATCTACCAGCAAATTCATGTCACTTTTCCCCTGAAGAATGCTTTAACAAATGATAGGCCATTTTTCTCTAGAAATCTTCTTTACCTGGCAGACTGAGATTTTCAACTATACAAAGGAGAATTCAAGATCCATTAGAAACACGCTGCATATGACTCTGTAACCTTGTGGGGTGGAGACTCATCAGGGAAATAGTCAATTATGTGTTTCTTGTCAAGTCTAATCATCTTTATTCCCCAGAATACTGATTACTAAAAAGCATAAAAGAGCCTCTTGAAGCAAAGACAGAATTTATGAACACTATAAAAGCTGAATTATAGAATGATGTACATTCTAGGGCTTCTGGCTTTCCATCAAGTTCTTCTTTTACCTCTGTCTGTTTATTCCTATAAATCACATAATATTCCCTGTAGAGTAGCAGAGGAAGAAGGGAGTGCTTCCCCTGCTAACCTTAGGCCGCAATATTCACTAAAAGTAACACAAAAACACCTTCAGGAATGTGTGAACTTTAACCCCCTAACCAGAGATCATTGGACCTGAGTGTACAAATGCTATAAATCTTAGACATGTTTTTAGTTCATTGTGAACTCTGTTGTCTATGTCAGTCAGTTGTTCTTAGGAAATGCATATAAAATGCCCTTTGTAGACTTTGGTACTTGGCTACTTTTAGGCATGTGACAGCTGCTGAGCCCTGTAGACTGCAGCAGTTTTGGTGCATTTCAGTGAGAAAGTCACACTAGGCACTGGGGAAGTTTCAGTCAAAAGGGGAGACATCTGTGAGGTTTAAGCATCTGCAAGATTAGACTTTTTATTGTCATTTATAGCTTCAGTCTGTAAAATCTGTCTATACCCTTCATTTGATATATGTCTTCATGTCCTTGGGATACACAGATCTAACAATTTACAATTCACTGCAGCAGGGTAAAGAAAAAAAACCACAAAACACAACAGAAAGAAAGCCTTTGAGGTACAAATGAAAACAAAATAAAAATATGATCTGTATTTTTCAAAGAAAAGCAATATGTTATTTTTATTCCCTGGCTTACTAGAAAGTTATTTTGTTTGCCTAAATTGTTCAATCTTTTTTTTTTTTTTTTTAGAAAAAGCCAGAATTTAGCCTGGTTCTTCTGCCTAAGACAAGCAGTCAATTTTAATTAACTCAGTGTGCAGGAGTCTTTGGCATTTGTGGAAACTGGGCACACAGCCAATCCCCAAAGCACCTCTGATCTGTTTGCCTGGATAGAAGTAAAGAAAAAGATGTTTGCTTAGAAAGCTTGGAATTATAGTCCGAAATCTCAACAACTGGAAATAAAATTAATTACACAGTCCTGCTTTCTTTTACCTATCAGTGTAACACCCTTAACTTCTCTGAAACTACTCATGTGAATAAGTCCAAGGGAGTCTGCTCTAGATTTATTATTCACTATATGGAAATATATATATCAGTTTAATACTCATGTTTCTGTTGAGTTCAGTATAACTGGAGTACTTAATACAATAAAAGTAATAATATTATTAATAATTATATTGACATTATGTTATTTAAATAAACACGCCTCTGTGTGTGCTCATGCATTTTAAAAGATTCAATAGAATCAGTTTTGAGGGGGCAGTTAAAAGTTCATCAAAAATTTTCTTTAATACATTTTGGACTAGCTCCATGAGACATCATTTTGTTGGTAGGAGATGTACATCAAATTTTTAAAGCACCAAGGTTTTTTGTTTCTTTCTTTAATGTGAAATATAGAAGCTTTTCTATGTGCAGCCTTTCCTCTACTCCTTTTATAAAGTATCATGTGTATGAATGGTAAAGCAGCAGGTGTGAGAATATAGATAATTTATTTTACAATTGACTAAACCTAGAAATAATAAGGTAACCTTTTAAGATTTGTACTGAGACTTTCTCAAGAAAAAAAAGAAGTGTACTTTATCTAACTAATCAAATAGTCACACTTAGCTTGATGCAGTGAATTCTAATCTAAATAATGGAAGTTTTTTTTCCTCCTCAAAAAACAGAAATCAGATGAAAATGTGTTGTGTACATAACATTCCTTGCATTATTCAAATTCTTCTTAGACAACAAAAGGTTTACAGTGTTGAAATTTAAAGCAAATATTAAAATTGCCCTTGACACTATCAAATACAAACTACTGGATTTTTTAGAGCATTAAAGGACATTCTGAAAAGAAAAAAAAGCACTACTATTAAACAAACTAAACTTTATCCATTATTTTTGGATAGTGTCAAACCTTGTTCATTAGGTGTTTAAACATTTTTATTCGTTTCACATTGTTTTTGATAAAGACAATTTTCATCAAAATACCAATGGAAAGAATATGAAATGGAAAATTGCATGTTAATACAGGAAATGAAGACCCTCAAAGCCTATAACAGTAATAGTCTTCTTCTAGGTAGAGGGTTCAGAGCAAGAGTCCATTGCAAAGCTGGACAATCAGTTGTTTCCAGTAAATTTGCACAGAAGCTTCAAGATCTAATGTTTGGCACTTCTGTCTGTGTATATAAGAAATGAGAAAGTCTTCCACAGGCTGTTATAGCATCTTTACTTTAAAATGAAGCTGCATTGACAATTTGGGAAATGGTAGGTATAAACTTTCTTGATCCCCACATGGGGAAAAATAAATGGAAACCTAGATTTTTTTCTAGATTTCTTCCTGTCAAAGGCCTTGTGTTCTGAACGAACCAGGCTTTTATGACCTTTATGATCCACTATGCTGCGGGTTTACCTGAGATTCACATTCAAGG
>VWZU01006415.1:0-46895 GCA_013397095.1 Sterrhoptilus dennistouni
TGAGTCAGAGGAGAGAGGCTGAAGTGCTTTCTTGGGAAGAATTTATTTTTACTTATTGCAAAGGGTGATCTTCCTAACATCTAAGTATCATAAATAAAAGCCTAAATCTAAATATTTAAAGTGAAAACGGCTTACTTTGCAGAAGACATGAATCTCAATGATTTCAGAACAGAGCCATGGATGTAGCTTTTATGCAAGGGTAAAAAGGACACTTGAAACCCCAAGAACATTATGTTTCAAGATTCATCTTTAGAAAAACCACTTTGATTTTTTTTTTCTTGAACTACTCATTAGCAGCCAAAATATCTATCTTTAGAAAAAGAGGCCACGATGAAAATCTATACAAGAATTAATAGCTCCATACCAAGAAAAATGGAAGAATTTCTAAAAAGCTTTGAGTGTTCCCCCAAGTAAACAGGAAAGGGATAACTTTCAAGTGAAACATGAGCCATTCCCACAGACTGGGTAATGGCAGGAATCACTGACATGAGCACAACCTGCTTTCTCTCTTGTTGGAGAAGCCACGCCATGGGACTGCTTCCATAAGCAGAGCCCTGATAAATTGCATTCCAAGAGTAGACCAGCAGTTTATAAAATCATCATGTGTGTTTTACATACAGTTATGCAGAATTCCAAACTGTTACCATTTATTAAGTGACGTGTGTGGCTTTACTGTAAGTATGTAAACTGTGAGATTGTCACATCAGAATTCAGTTGGGTACTCAAGTGAAAAATAACTGAGTGGGGTTAGGGAAGACTCCTGGTGGGAAGTGGGTGCACATGAAAACTAAAAGCAGTACAGGAAAACAATTAATCTGCTGTTGGGAGAATTCCCTCCTGAACCTGACAGACTCCTCACCTGAGCAATGCCTGGGCAGACAGAGCAATCACTGTAGCACTGGGCAGGAAAGTGAATTATCCAGAGTTTCATTTTGTGTTTGCTTTCTAGATCTGAAAGTTGAGATGTGTAATTGATAAGCTCAGTCTGCCCAGTGAACCAGAACTCTGAAAAGCTCTAGTGGCCAGAAGAGTCTCCTCTCTCTGTACAAAGGTGTCACCTCTGATGTCTGTGCTCAGCATTGTTGCTGGGAAATGCGACTTTTGAAAAGCTCACAGCCATGTTCTACCAGCAACTTTCCAGGAAAGAGTTTTCTGAGGCACTGAGCATGACCTCCACTGTCCCATGAAGTGAGACTTCAAAAGGTACCTCACAGGTGCTCTTCCTAAAATTCACTCTTCATGCTGGCAGAGTCTGCAGGACCTTCATCATTTCAACAGTAGCTTGCTTTAGTGCTAGACATTTTCATATAAATGAGAATATTCCAGACAGACAAGGAGAACTCCAACCCCAAAATACTACTCCTCCCTTAAAAGAGGCTGTTCTGGTTTTAGTATCTTGATGTCTGCATACATGATATGCATATTTAGGTTGGCGTGCATGATTTGGCAGGAGAAGCAAAAAAAAAAAAAAAGAAAAAAATGAAATACTTAAAGAAATTGTGTGTGTATGTGCCTGTGTTTAAACAACAGAACCCCCCCTTAGTCTTCCAGAGATTTTCTGCCTCGCAAGAATGAGCTCTAAAAATGAAACTTTATGAAAATTCTGTCTGCAAGGGCGTTAAAAAGTTGAGGAAGGTAATTGCATATCCTAATGGTTCCTTTCTCTGTCAATGCATGCTGCTAAACCTACAGAATGTCACAATTTGATGCAATATTTTAAAATGGGAAGACAGTTCAGAAGGCAGTTGAGGCAGGAAAGACAACAATAAGCAGAAATGTAGAGACAGAGGGAATGTTTTGACACCAAGAAGTTCCTTCTGCTGCCCCCATTCAGTGGCAAGGACTCAGCTGGGGGGTGTATTTTAAATAAACTTGGCCATGGTTACGTGCTGGGCCAGCAGCCCTGCAGCATCCAGCCTCTGACGTGAACAACAGATGCACAGATGCTGGCTTGGACTGGATTTCAAGGCAGCACAGCCATGAGATTGTCATCCATGTGACAGCCTGTCCACAACCTCTTACAGCCAAAAGTGAAATGTCCCAACTGCTGAGGGCTGCTGCATCCCCCTAGAACAGATCACAGCTCGGCTGGGACTGATTTTGTACGGCCAAGAGCGGTTCCACGCAGCACATGCCTCTACCAAAGGCTGCTGAGGCTCTCATGCAGGCTCAAAGGCCAAAGCAGCTGCATCCCATTACCAATTTAATGCTGTTCCTTTATTTTGTCTGTAATTTTCCACCTCCACACTTGCCTTGCCAGGTAGCAGCTCTTACAGCAAACCACCATCCGCCAACTTGGAAAAGCAGCCTGGTGGCCTCATGGGGGAGGAATAATAACTGGAGGATTATTATTTAGCCTTTTACTGACAGCTAATCTGAGGAAACACCGAGGAGGGAAAAAACATATTGGATAAACAAGGTTAGTATTTGTGGCGTGAAATGAATGTGGAGCAGGTCACAAGGCAGACTCAGAAGCCTTGTACAAATCAGTGAGAAAAAGACCAAAACACAACAACAGCTTCTGTTAGGAGCGACGACTGCCACTGAGACCCTTGTAATATGGCATTTCCCAGCCAGCTACAAACAAACAGGACACTGGCTTCTAGTAAATAAGGGTTTGTTTTTTCCCAGACAAAAAAAGTGCCCAACAATAGTGGGACCAGCACTGCTCACGGTTCACAGGAAATGCTCACTGTGTCACCATCAGTCTGAGGGCTGTGTGAGGTCACGAGTTACATGGAAGAAAGATTAAGTCCCATGCAGCAGTTTCTATTCAAAATCTCTTTTTGATAAGTTCTGTTGGGGGAAAAATAGTTCTTTATAAGCTTAACAATAAGATCTGATATGGGAATAGGATGCTAAGGTCCTATTTTCATTTGTTAGAAATCATCACCTAGAGACTTGTTTATATACTTTAAATAAACACCATACAAATTTCTGAACGAACACAAGCTGTCATGCCCTGCAAACGCTTTCTATTCCACAATTTCACCCTTGTATAAAATACTGCACGCTGCTAAAAATATTTCACATTGATCTGTTTAAAACTGCATAGCTTATACAATCTGCTTTGTTTAGACTATTTTTAAGGAGTGTACAAAGCAGAACCAATGCTTGTCAAAAAGCTGTGAAAAAGTTCAAACTCTGGTACCTGTTTTTCATCTTATACATAAAAATTATAGGAACCACTGCAAACTCAAGCAGTTTAGATTTGGAGGAGCTATATGAGGAGTAGGGGTTTCAGAATAATCTCGTAAATTCAGCGAAATATGCATTCCCTTCTATTTAAAATAAAAATCCAGACTTGCCACACATTTATGTCTCCTGGAGAAACTGGAAACAAGCTGCGATGCCTGTTTTGACACCAGGAAACTTTGACAATATATTCTTTGCTTCTTGCTATCTCCCCTCAGATTTTAGGACTTTTAATGGCATAGAGTGGGACCCTGAGCTGCCAGAGAAACCATATCTGAGCCAACACATGTTGAACCAATGCACTGGAATAAGCCTGACTGGTGGTCTGAGCACTACTGAGGTATAATCAGCACTTGTATACACAGTTTGTTGCACCCATGAGAAACCACACTCTAACTTCTGGACTGAAACAGGAACTCTGACCAACAGGGAAAAGCTAAAAAAAAAAGCACAGTAATTTCTCCTGGTGACCATTACCATGACCTGAGCACTGAGAGTACAAGCTTTTAAGAAGGAAATAATTTTAAGTATTTCTTGAAATCAGAGTCTGGTAGCACATGAGACAACACAGCCTCGAATTCACGCTCCTAATGTGACAGCATCTTACAGCTGCTGGGGTGAGAAGAAATGAAGCTTATATAGGACTTGATTTTTAGGTAAAAATTTTGCTTTTCATTCAGTGACTCCTGCTCAGCCTGTATAAGGCACTTGCTCAAGCCAAGTGCTTGTTTGGGAGCTGCGTGGAAGAAGCAGCAAACAGCACAACACTGGTGAAAAATTGACCAATACTTGTGCTCACAGGGCTCAGCTCAGTTGCAAGAGAGCAGATGGAAAAACTCAGAACAAAACTGTGAGGTTTTTCATTGCTGCTCAGCTTCCCACATTAAAATGACTGCCCGGCAAGCTGTCAGGCATCTTGATCAGTGTCTCAGGAACAACCTACTGCATAAACAGCATCTCAAAACCGTGGCTTCAATCTTCCCACTGGTAAAATTCACATCCTGAAATTCCTCTTGTGCCTGTCGAATCAGAGCTCTTGTGCTTAGCCTGCAACATTCACGAGCTGTCAGCACATCTCCACCTCTCACAGGCAGGAGTACGTGAGCTCTGCAGGCCGAACACTGCGGGAACACAAACGTCACCCCCTTGCAAGAAATCTCTACTCTCCCTCGTCCCCCTCCTGGTTAGCTCTTGTCAGCAGGGATGGCTGCACAAGGGCTTGCATGCTGAGATCTCACCTCTCTCAGCTGCTCTGGATGACATATAGGCTGCCTCCTCTGTGCAAACAAGGAATTTTTGGTGGAACACAAGACTGGAAGGATAAAGCACAATTTCTCCATTGGATGGGGTTATGGGCACTGAGGAGAGTTATAATCAAGAGAACAAATGATTAACAGGAATATTGCAGAGACATGAAAAACATGGCACTGCAAAAACCTGACATCCAAGGACAAAATGCAGAAAATTCTTTCCAAAACTATCAGAAGTCAGCTGCAGCCACCCTGGAATGGTCAGGAAAAACCCAGAGGATCAAAGAGACACTTTGCAGGGGAAAGGGCTGGAGAACTGTCTGTCTTCTAGGACTGGAACCTGCTTCCTGCATTGCTGTGATATTCAAACCTTCTACAGCACATTCAGGCCTTTAAAATGCACACACATTTCTGCTTTAGTCACTCCCTATCGTAAGTACAGGACTCTAGACAAAATCTGCATCTACACTAGAGAAAGGAACAAATAATTAGTAGGAAAATTAAAATGATGACATTAGGTTAGAGGTGTAGGAAAACTGTCTGACATTTCCTTAAAACTTGTATTTGAAATTTTAGATTTCCTTAGGAGTTGGATGTGAACAAGTCAACACTGTTACACTAGAATTAACTTTCAAAAATTTGGAAACTATTTCACGCCATGTCTGCACCTAGAATAGAGCCATCAATTTTGAAAGACCAGCTAAACTGGTAATAAAACAAAGCCCTTGCTCTTCAACAGCTTCAGTAGAGAAATATTAGTGTGGTGTTTCACACACAGAGCTCTGGAGGTGTTTTTAAGCTGCAGAAGAGTAATATCTCCTTCTGGCAAAGCTATTCTGCCTTTTGAAACTCCCAATGCAATAGCCTGACAGCAGCAACCACGGTGGGTTAAATAACACTTCTGGAAAATGGAATTAAGGAAATAAGTGACAGGCCTCTTAAAGGATTTCATCATCCAGCTCTCCCATTTTCTGTCTCTGCTCAATTATTGCTTCTCAACCTCCTACAACTGTCCTCCCCTTCTCATATTTGGCAACTGTGGGAGTCGTTAGTGTTTCATTAAGCCCTGCTGCTGCACGGCTGTTCTGCCAAAGTTGTAGAAAGGTTTATGTGGCTTTCCTGACAATTTCTGGTTTATAACCCAGTTTTATGGTGCTGTGTCAGGAAAGAGAAGCGTATGTTAAGAGAAGTGATTCAAAGGTATGTGTGGAAGGGGGAGAGGGGAAGCAAAAGCCTGGGAACAGCTGAGGTTTGAGGCATCAGAGAGAGAACACATGGGCTGATCTGCAGGCAGGCACATGTGATTTTCCTTTTAGCATGATCACAAATGCTGGCAAGCATAGCTTTTAAAGCTCCCATTACTTATTTTAAAGTTTCTAACCCTCCTACTAGCCTACTTCCACAGAGGTAACCTATGATAATTCAGGTAGAACACTGTTTCTAGCTTACTGCCTTTATAACAATCCAGTCTCCTACTTCCTTATCCAATATTGACACATATATCTATTACTTGATTTATTTGCTACTCCTGCTGCTGCTGCTGCAGAGGAATCAAAAGCAATGCATATGACCTGCCCTGGAAAGGCCAAAAAATCAACTGCTGTTGGAGATTTTTAAATTTTTTTTTTAACTGTAGCTATTGAGCAATTCTTATAGGTTCCACTGAATTATATCCTTATCAAACTCACGGTATTTATTTTTGTCAGGGTACAGTGTAAAGTGCTAGCTTTACTTAAGACAGAAGCTGAACCTTTTATGCTCAAACACTGAGAATGCCAAACAAGCTTTCTCTATGCTGCATCAGGAAAATAACTGGCACAGAGAGTAAGGAAACAACGTTGCCAAAGGCTTCCATCTACTGCTGAAGCTGATTTGCTCAAGTTTTCTGGATTATCTGTGCCATCCTTTTTGGCTCTTGGGAAATTTGTTTTTAACTTTTCTTGCTCTCTCACTTATTAACCAATATTTAGAAATATATCACTTTGACACTAATAAGAAATTTGCATCACAGCGTTTGACGAGCTGAAATGGAATACAGATTAAATCTGATGCAACTTCCAATGTGCTGAACCAGCACTACTAAAAAAATTTCTTTTTAACCACCACTGTAGAGCAGTTTTAAGGGTATAAGAGAGGTGTTTACATCAAGTAAAAAACTGAAAACTTTCTTCAGTGTTCCAGAAAAACACGGGTTGTGTTCTGTATCACAGAACCACTCCACAATGTCAGGGTATTTATTCCCAGCCTGTCTCCTGTTGCTGCCCAGTTAAGCAAGCTGCAGACACAGGACTCAAAGGTCACACACAGAACATCAGCATCCATTTCCCTCTGCTCCTAAGTGTGTAAATGCATGCAGGCCCATGTATGAAGGCAGCAGTCAATAAGCTGTTTCAGCACACTGATCCCTCCCTGGCCCTTATGGGATGTAATTAAAAGGCATCAGCCATACATGATGCCCCACTTGGGCTCGGCGCGTTACGTAACGCTGCAGCACTTCCCGCTCCTCTGGCTGCAAGATTACACATCAATTACTGTGACATGTGTTGCCTGAAGAGATGCAGCATCCCAGTTTATCCAAAGCTCAATAGGGCTTTTCGTCACTGTTTCTAGAATATCGACCAATTTATAAACACGGGACTTTGGCTCGAATTCCTTGAAAATTCCCAAACCCAAGGGGTTCTTACACGCACAATAGAAAATCTTTTAGCAACCTGTTCCGTTAATCGACAGTGGAGCTTTTGTTGCAGTGACTAACACATTAATACCCTGGAATACCATCTACTTACATGGCTGAGTCAAATCCCAACCAAAAATTCATGTTAACCCCTAATTTTAACTCCAAGTAGAACCAAATCTGAACTGTTAGCTCTGAGTATTTACGCCAGATTGAAGAAACCCTCCCACCTCCTAAAAAAGTCTGGCCAACAAACAACTTTTCACCTTAAGAACAAGATTTTAATTAAAATCATACTGGCTTAAGGGAGACCTATTCAATAGGGGCTGTCCAGCAGCACCATGAGGCAGCAGTAGGTGCAGCCTGTGCCCTCCTTGCTCTGATGCTGTTCTGCTCCACAGGGTGAGGAGTTTGTGCCCAAAGGAAGCTTTGAGTACCATTCCACACTGCTCCAACCAGACCTCAAGGATAGGTGACAGCCTGATTGACATAACTAAGCAAGGGCAAGATGAACAGCAGGGGTAGGAGATCTCAAATGTTCTGGGACTTGCTCATGGCCAAGACTTTTAAACCACCATTGTAGCAAACACTGGGCTAGAAGGCATCACCAAGATATTAATTCCTATTCACTGCAGCAGAAGTTTCCCCCGATGTGTCTGTTCCACCCCACCAACTCCCAAGCCCTAGGGAATCATAAAGGACCTGGTTCACCCTGCCAAACAAATGACTGACATATTCATAACCCAGCAT
The DNA here is from genome assembly GCA_013397095.1 of Sterrhoptilus dennistouni. NCBI lineage: Eukaryota > Metazoa > Chordata > Aves > Passeriformes > Zosteropidae > Sterrhoptilus > Sterrhoptilus dennistouni. Next base: position 7,870 of record VWZU01006415.1, read on the forward strand.
GGCATCTGCTCAGTGTATCCAGGAACAGAACTTGAAAAATGGAAGGCAAGCAGACCTGAGGGTAGCCAAAAAAGTATTTTTTTGTTGAGCAGGCAGCCAGACAGAATCCGGTCAGCACAATATTTGCGCCCTTGAATTGCAAGCAGCAAAGAAAACAGTTCATTTCCAGCCTCAAGAGGAAAATGCAAGGAGTTTGTCTCTGCAATTGATAAAAATCATTCTTTCCTTCCCCAGTTTTTAGACTTGACTACACGCTTGGAAGTCACATGAAAACAGTGACTTAAGGAGGTGCTTTTTGGCCTGTGTACCCCAGCAGACACCATCTGAGAACCCTCTTCTTCCTGGGGATTAGTGACCAGACAGTTGATCTTTACATTTCAGCTGGGATCACATTTTCATAGTCCTTTTAAGGGTCAGAAGGTGGTGCAGGCAGCTCCTTCTATAATTACCCTGGTTGACCCAACAGAAAAAACCATAATATCTAATAAACATTATAGCTATCCAATATACACTTCCTGTTAAAAAAAAACCCAAACATTTTTCCCTCAAACTGCCAGAAAAGCAAAAAGCTGAATTGATCCTACCTACACTCCTTAGGCCATTGACATCATGCAGTCTCAAAGTGCTTTACTTCCCTTTTCAATACTCAAAGCCTCCCCAAAAGGCACCATTCTCATGACAGGCTTACAAAAAGTGTATTGTTAATTGTTACCATGCTGAAAAATCAACCTTCTGGACTTTCTAAAAGCTTTTGGACCACAGGTTTGTTTATGACAGGAATAAACACTCTGCCTGGGATAATTTTGGTCACAACTGTGCTACTGGGGAGCTCTACCAGAAAGTCAGCAGAGAGTGGTAACACAGCATTTGCTTTTAAATTATTTGCTGTTTTTAAAGTGTTGCTGAATTATATGAACGAATATATAAAGAAACGCACTGATTCTGCTAACTCATTATTGTTTGCTTTAAAAAAAAAAAATTCCCAAACAGGCAAATTTAGCAAATAACCTACCCTAAGCCCCTAAAGAGAAACTGCATTCCTCTACGCAGTTGCCTTTATTGAGGTTAATTCCTCACGTGGCTACATCAAGCAGAACAGAAATCCTATTAGTGCTTTCCCCGTTTGCTGCAACAAATGAACAGCACGTTGGAGTTTGCAGGCACAGTTTTCCATGTACATTGCTCCAGGATAAACACTGCAGTTCACCAGAGGTTGTAACAATCTCTAGATACAAGAATGAGGACTGTCAGGGAGAGAGTTTTAATCAACAGGATTTTCCCGGCCAAAAAATGTGGGTTTTTTCTGTAGCTATTCATGCCACCAACCACCTGCCTTGTGGTAAAGTATTATAGAAAACCATCCTCTTGGATGAAATTTTGGGGCTGATTAAAGACAGTATTGGTGGTTATGGAACCTGCCTCAAACTTCCAAACTTTCCTAAGTTGCATGTTTTGGCTTGAACAGTAATTTACATGAAACACATTCTATACGTGTACAGGGGAGATTAAAAAGAAGAGCTGCTTTCACATTCAAGTCTTCTAAATTCTAATTAATAAAACCCTTGATCTTAGTATTTTGAGCTTGCAGGGTCATACTACAGAGTTGCTCTCATAGGAAATTTTAGTAACTAGAGCAGAGTCTCAGGCATCACTCCAAATAACTCACCCACTGTGTCCCAGAGATGTGGTTCCCCCACCCTCACTCAGCTGTTTAAAAATTATAAAACTGCATTTGTACATGAAGGATAATGAGACCCATGGAGTCCCTTTGCACCAAGTAACAGGAATTGATAGTCTGGAATAAAATGTAATAATACAAGATGGATAAGACTTCTTACTGCAGATTCTTAAATGTGATCTTTACTCACATGTATTATGTTGCCCAGTCAGTGAAGCTACATGTGGAAGAATAAATTTACCAATAAAACCTGAAGTTAAACAACCAGAGCACAATCAGCACAAAAGACAGCAAACATTTCCTTTCCAAATGTGCAAATTATGAGAGTTAGACCTCACTGGGGAGGAAGTAGAACAGAACTCAACAACCAGACAAGTATTTTTATTATATTGTGAAAACCAGTTTTCTTTTGTATCATTCTGCATGTAATTTTTTCTTGCCATTTAAACATATAAAAGAATGGAACAAGATATATATTATATATACATGTATATGTTATTATATATGGTAAATATGTGTTATTTATACATATATACAAATTATATATAAGTTATAGGTGTAGCCACACAGCATTATTCAGTCATCCAACAAAGAACCTGAACAATTTTTAAGATTCAAACCTAAATTATTTCCAAGATTTGGCATCCTTTCATACCTGACAAAGGTAAGAAGATATGCTTCTCCTGAAGGTTACAGCTTAAAAACATTTGAAAACTTATTTTAAACACATTTGCCACATCAATAGGGTAGGAATACCCAGTGCAGAAAAATAACCTTCCTCTCCAATTATCTCCATAACCTCTGGCACACACTGACTGCTCTCCAGACTGATGGAGTCCCTGGCACAAAATTTATGATGTGTGACTTTGACTACCTGAGAGAAGGGGGAGCATTTGGTAGGCTATTGCTTAATTAAATTACAGAGAAAGAACCACCCTCAGCCTTTTAACTGATTACATAATCTTATTTTCTCATGCCAACCTCAAATATCCTGAAGGCTCCCCCATGCACTTCTTGAGCTTCTCCAGTGCTACACAGTGAGACTGCACTGGGGGACCCAGCAGGTGACTGAGGAAGGGCTGTCAACACTGCTGCTCACCACAGGTCCAGCCATGACCTCTGAGAGGTCAGCCAGTTTGGGCTTGAAAACTGTGTTTCTGGCATAGTTCTGCTGCTTGTAATGGAAAGCAAAGAAAAGAATTTAAGTTCTGTTTTAATTTCATACAGATGACAAAGTTTCCTTCTGCTGTTATTTAAGGTCAGTATTAAGTAAGCATTATTTGCTTTGTGTTAGAGGGTAGGTTTAGACTGGATATTCGGAAGAAATTCTACCCTGTGAGGCACAGGTTGCCCAGAGAAGCTGTGGCTGCCCCATTCCTGGACATGTTCAAGGCCAGGTTGGATGGAGCTCTAAGCACCCTGGTGTAGTGGAAGGTTCCCTGCCCACTGCAGGGGGTGGAACTGGATGGTCGTGACAGTTCCTTGCAGCCCAAGCCATTCTCAGGACACTATGTTATAAAGGCATTAATATCAGGAATACCCAAAACCTTTTTGCTACAACAGCACACATAGTGCAGAACCACTACAGAGCTGATAAACTAACACCAAAGTCTAGCAGCCAGAAAAGTTCTGCAGAATTATGACTTAAGGGGAGATAAAATGAGCAAAGCACAGTGCATCTGCTCTTCTTTTCTGCTGCAGCTTGGAAGAAAACAGCAGATCAGATATTTCAGTGACATCCAATCACTGCATAAATTGTTTAAATTGCAGCTGAGTAAGACAAACAATCATCCTGAAGTCACCTGATGCAGCCCATGTAAGGCAGCAGGTATGCCTGTAATGACTCTGCCTTGCCAGGAAATGTCTGGCTTGGTAGGACACTGCCTCTGACTTTCCAAATCAGGCAAAGAAAACAAAATGAATACCACAACTGTCTCCACTACAACTAATTAACCCCAGTAAACAATCATTTACCTGAATACCCGAGACACTTTGGTTTTAACTCATGAAGATTCTTCCCAGAGTGCCCAAGTTTAATACTTATTTTAGAATATGTAATTTAATATTTATTTTCCTGCCACCTACATGAACTCTTAAGAGCATGAACTTGATCTCTGTTCTCTAAAGAAGTACTTTACTTTCTAGAAGCATCCAGATATAACATTTGTAAGAGGTATTAAAACACTTCCAGATCAAGAGCTCATTTAAAGCAGGATATTTTTGGAATTTGCAGATTATCCTGGGGGAGGGGAGGCAAGCTAAATTCTGATAGACTGAATTATTGAAAGACCATTGTTTACAGAGCAGCACAACTGATAAAAGCAGGAAGTTCGTGTTTTTATACAGCCAATACAAAGAACACATAGAAAATGATCCAGCTCAGTTTATCACTTGAGCCAGAAAGAACAGACACTGGGATTCGGGGGAGGATAGAAATTCAAGGTGAAGATGATCTGAGCAGAAGTTATACAAAACTTACTGGCATAATAAAAGCAATTGCACTGCCTCATGATGGGACACTTGCCAGAGACAAAGCTGATACCAAGGACAGAACCAGACCACTGTAGGGACTGAGCCTTTCTGTTGATCCTTCCCGGTATCAGCATCTCCATGGGGAAAAGTATTCTTATCCTGGAAGTGTGTTAGGACATTTTGGAGTTGAGTGTGGAAGTTGTCTCCTCACATGGAGGACTCTCAAAAGCCTGGAAAGATGGCACCTAACTTTGCTGTAGAAAACTGTAACCCCAGCAGACACCATTCCCTAAAAATAATAGAAACTCAGATTCAAATTCTGCAGTTTACATGCTCTGCATCTACTACACTGCAAAAAATTCCCCTGGAGGTTCCAACTGAAATCATCAAATGTTAACAGAGTTGGGTTCATCTGTTTTTGGAAAAATCTGCATCTGTGCTGCTCTGTACCCAGCCACTCAAGACTTCAGGGAGAGGAAGATGTTTATGGAGTTACATGAGCTATAGGAGATTTATCCAAAACAATGCAGACACAATCCATAACATGCATTTTCCCTATTTAGTTAAATGGACTTGTATGAAATATTATCAAACTGAATCAGTAGCACAAAACACTTCCAATAATTTCTTGCAAAACAGCCTGCAGGAAGTATATCTGAAACTTCCTCAACTGTTGTTTGGTGAAAAGAGGATGACTAAATGTAGTCCCAGAGAGGCACCACAACAGAAAGACTCTTGCAACAAGCACAAAAGAGACTGAGGGGAACAAAGCTCAAGGGGTTGCTGCTCTGACAATTCTATATTAAAACATTACATGAGTTGGCCGCCTGACACTCTTCATTTCCAAAGTGGCTTTAATTGTATTTCCTTTAAAAGACTCCTGTCCACTAACGAGTTCCCAGCTATTCCCTTTTCATAGCCTGTCTCACAGTCCACACTCAACAGAACACCACTGATGGAAGTGTGGGATTGCCAGTTCCAGTGCTGGGCATCCAAATCTCAGTTCTGCATCTGCAAGGCTCTGCCACCAGAACCCCATCCAAGAGCTGAAAGGTTTCTTTTTACAATGAACAGCAGGCAAATGCCTGCTGGAAAATTGCCTTGGTGGCAATTACTTTGTAACAAGGAGCATGGAAGCACTATCCTTTTTCACCTGTTATTGCTATGGCAAAGTTACCTCGGTCAGAGCTGAGGGTCAAATTCAAACTTTGAGCAGAAAAACTCATTCAAGGCTTCTCCAGACATCTTGTTCCAGATGAGGGTGTTTGGACGGAAGTATAAAGAGATGTTGGGCATGTGGGTGGAAAGCAGATTAAGAGGAAGGGTTTAGGCTAAGAAAGATGTTGCATAATGGTGTGTTTAAAACCACTCAATTTTAGTGCATTTCCAGGAGGCCAAAGTCTGTCCCTACTTCTACTCACAGGACATCTTAGCAAAAATACAGGGATCCTGCAGTTCCTTTATTCCCATCTTTGCCCATTTCTACTTCAGAACTGCCCTTGAAAGCAGCAGAAAGGCTTGCCTTGAGTCTCACAACAAGGTGGGTCTGGTATGTGTGAGAGGAAAGAATTTCAAGTGAATTTGGTGACCCAATGATAAGAGAAATGTAAAAACTACTGGTTTACAACAGACTGAAAAAGAATTTAATGCTACTGGTTGATATGAAAATTAAAATTTAAAAAAACGCTTTAGTTTAGTATGGTTCCCAAACCCAGCTGAGCACCCTTAGCTTCTCACAGTGATTAGTCCTTATTTCTGTGCTTTACTAGATCTTTGGGCAGGAGAAAAGGAATTTGGCAAAGAAGGGGAACAGGGATCTCAAAATACACCCAAGTCATGCCAAATAGTTTAGCCTCTCCTAACCCTTGGGTACTCCAGATAAAAAGTAGACAATGTGCTGGACAGGAAATATTTACAGGTAGGAAGAAGCACTACCTAATGATGGAGATGTACATTTCCTTCTTAGAGAGTGATTATTTTTGGAGGCTTCAAGCTCTTCTGACAAATCACAGACTGAATTGTCTATTGCTGCAGAAAAAAAGTATTTGAAGAACAGAGGTGACAATGAAATCAAAAATTGCTTTTAACCTCCATTCTTTGCTGACAGCCTGTATTTTTACACAGTTTACTCTGCCCTCCACTGTTTCTATCAGCCCACAGTTTTCGGACCTGTTCATATTTTTTGTGTCATATACTGGTCACTTGCTCTAACCTCAGACCAAACAAATTCTTAAAATGAAAACTTCTGAGGATTCAAAGAGTGTTCATTCAACAGTTTTTCCTGTGAACAGTCTTTATGCTATGGAAAAAAAAACAAACCCAAACCACATTAACATTCCACAGCATACAATTAAAAGCTCAAGGAATTCTGTTAAAGATCTGGAATGGGGAAAAACAGCATGATAGTAAGTATGAACCTTATTTTAGAAGTAGCTTCTCCAGCAAGCCTTATTCAGCCAAAAAAAAGGGAACAAAAAGTTACCTACTGGTAAACAGTCATAGGAAACATTTCATGGTATGGGAGAAGCCTCTGAAGCCATTTGCACTCAACTTCCCTCTCCTAGAAAGGCTTTTCATCCAAACTCACAGTCTGTAGGACCCTAGAGCCAGCAGGAGTCCTCATATTACCCAGCTGAAAATCTGCCATGTGTTATCAGTGGTGCCTCTGAAGGCCAGATTCGGTGTTACTTAAAGAAAAACAGAACATTGATATAAAAAATGCTGTAAGGAACAGCTATTGCACAACTGCCAAACCACATGGCATTTGCTTTCATAGGAAATAAAGCACATGCTCCTAACTGCCCCCAGGATAAAAAAAATCTCAACAGTTCCATAGCATCTTTCTTTTAAAAGGGCTTTAAATACATCTTTAACCCAACTTTCCACTAAGGGCTATCTGTGTTCAAAATCTGTGCTGCTATTGCTTCGAGGTCAAAAGATATTTTATGTAAGAGTGATACATGATATGAAAGCCTGACTTGCTTGTTAGTTTTAAAAAAAAGTACAGTAAAATTAGTCTTACACAACCCCTTAGTGGGCATGAAATTAGTCAATAAGTATAAAAAGATGGGTGGGGAGGTTTTATAGAGCAATTAAGATGTGCCTGAGGCACAGTATTTGCAGTCTTGTACATTCTACCACATGAGATGTGAATACAAACTTTACATGATCTTACAGACTAACTCTAAAGCTAACAAGGCTGAAAAAAGGATTTAATTGTTTATTATTCCAGGTTTTCTGCATCCACTGTATATTCAGTTCTTGCCCTCAGGTTAGCTGTGTTACAGCCCTCTCTTGGGACAGGTCAGCTCTCAAGCCATTAATTCTTCCAAAGAGAAATTCAGATCCTTCAGTTCACTCTCAGCATCAAATGCAGCCATGCCTGGGAGTATGGATGCAGCTGGATTGAAGAGGAATTTAACTCTGAGAGTCAAAGGACAGGTTATAGCAACTCAGTTTCTTTGTGGTAAAACAAGGTAAGGTAGGACACAGCTGAAATGGAAGATGCAGCTTTGCAGAAAGGCAGTTAAAAATACATAACCTTAATGTAACCTCTGGCAGAGATGAGAATAAACTCAACTACTCGAGCTGAGCTGAAATAGACTCAGGGCTGCTTTGTGTTGAAGAGCTTCCTCCATCTGCAAGAGGCTTTCCAGCCACTCAGCTCTTTTTCACTTAAATTAGAGGCAGCCTCTAACAGCCCATCCAACCCTTTGCTCCCTTCTTCCCTAAGAGATCTTTCAGGTTTTTAGATTTCCTTTGATCTCAGGCTTAGCCTTAGGAAGGCTATCTGCTTCCACACTGAATTGAGTCAGCAATTGATACCTTAATTCCTTTGAAGGAACAGACCTAGAAGCCAATTCATCTGTAACATTTCATGCTTGGTTTCTAAATACATCTCCATAATCTCACTTTACCTACAAGCATTCTTCCCAGGCAGGTATCAACACTGCCTTTCAATGGGGAGAGTCACTACTGCAAACCAAAAGAGTCCACTCTGAAATACTGAATCTCTTCTGCATAATGAGTTCTCAGCCACCACAGAGATTTCTCAGAATCAGCACTTTGAATTATTGCTTAACACACTTTTTCCATACTGGCAATTTCACATGAACGAGATTTCAAGACCCTTTATGCACAGTCTGCTAAGCTTGAGGCTGGATGAATTTTGAATGTTAGATAATATTTTTTTAATGAAACATTATATCTAAATGCTTTAGCTGTAAAATAACAGCCCAAACCCCTGAACAGCTTTCCTACATATATGAGACTAGAGCAACTACAGTCTTTCGCAGATTTGAATGGATCTAATGAGAGAAATAATTTCCAAACAAAAATAATCTATAGTATTCTGCTCAGCCTTTCTTTTTAGTAAAATCTAATAATTACCAGTAAAATATTAAATTTCCAGAAATTCTGTTCTTCAGTGTAATTGCCTAAAAACAACACTAATGTTCAAGGTTAAGCTTAAAATGACCAACTTCAATATTTAATGTTAGACTACCCAACGTTTGCTACAAGAACCCATTAACTCTCACAGTAAAACAAAATGATGCCATCACAGAGAGGCACTCAGATATGAAATGCATAAAAACCACAGCTATTCCTGCAGCACACCAGACAAACCTCCCTAAATTTAAATGACATTGTAAAGATAAGCAGCACATGTAAACTCACTTTCCTTATGTCTCCTTATGAAACTATGTAAATGTACATAGACACTTTTAAAGAACACCAGTGTAATATATTTAATTTATGCGGGGGAATGAGGAACAGCCCTGGTGCTGACAGTCACTTCTGTGCCTATTAACTATTCATAAAAAAACCAATAGCATTGAAAGAGCCTTTGAAGCAACAGTAAAGGTTTGACAAAGCTTTTATCATATTAAATATAAAATGTGAAATTTCTTGTTTACAGCTACCACTACTTATTAATCAGACAGTGGGTTCTTCATGCTGAAAGCAGCAGCCACTCCAAGCCACAGAACACAGGTGGTTTTTTTTTCCTTCCATAGCCCTAACAGGTACATGGATCCCACCTTTCAGAAGAACTAAAATGCATTTTACATCTTGTATTAAAATCAAAATTTTGTTTGAATTAAAGTAGAAATAATCTGAAACTACCGAGTTACATATTTATTAATGGCTTAAAGTGTTATTAACAGAATTAATGTATTGTGATTTCACTGAAGATGTTTCTTCAAAAAACAGTTTCTCCAAGTTTACACCACACCAAGTCTTTGGTTTCTCCTCCTTTTTGCTTTTATTCAAGCAAAATCCTGTACAAAATAATTTTATCATGTACCTTCTGTGAACTTACGGAATGGGGATGATTTACGAGACTTAATCCTTAGAAGCCAAGTTTAATAATGGAAGAAAATACACTGTCATTTATAAACAATAGCAGGGATTTTAATTCCCTCTCACAGATAAGCAGCATTAAGTGCCAGATGTTTCAGAAGACAAAGGCCTCATCCTGCTCCTATGAAATATGCAGTTTATGTGCCAGGGAAGCAAACAGCAGTGTTAATACTCAAGAATAACATGAATCATTCAGTTTCTCAAAACCCTTGGACTCATGAACAAGTAAAACTTAAGTTCTGAAGGGACTGAAAGCTTATTTTCTGATAAAATTTAATGCTGTCTGGGAGAAACTGCTTATTGAATAGGTCCCAAAAAGGTTAATGGAGATTTTTAGGGATTGTAACTTCTGCTAGTGTCAACTAATATAATTTCATCTGGACTCCAACTGGAATTCTCATATTTGGTGTTATTTTACATTGTTTGAATTCTCAACAAGTTCACTGCTTCATTTTGAATTCTTAAGCTGCAGATACTAAGAAATTAAAGAGCAAGCTGGAATTAAAAAACCATGTAATATGTATTTGGCTTGTACTTGTTGCTAAGCTACTAAAGCTCAGTTATGACTACAAGGATGTTACAGATTTGTAGCTGCATTTCTGACACAGCAATGTAACATCAATTATAGCAATAAAGACAATGATTAAAGTCAGGATTCAGAACTTCTTTCAGCAGGGGTGCAGTAACTTGGGTACTTCAGCACCTTTCCAATCCACAGTATGCATTGATCAAACAGCATCCACTGATGCTCTCCAGTTTTCTTGTTAAAATTTCAGAACTTCAGGAACCTTAAACACAATAAGTTCAACCACCACTGAACCGGAAAGGGACCATGTGAGTGACCACCTCCTTCAGCTGATAAAATCTCCTGGGTTACAGAACAAGTAGGACAGGTTGGTCATTTGCCAAATCATAACTACACCTCTGATCCAGGGGACTCAAACTGCAAAGAAAGTCAAATACTTGCAAGCACAGAGTAACACCATACTAACGTTCCTAAGGTTTTCATGGTGGTATCTGATAAGAATCTCAGATTATTTCAGTGACCAAGGTTTTCCCAGGTGCAGAAAAGCACAAGCACACACTGCAAAGTTTAACTGTTAATATTCAGCACACTCTGTGAAGAGTCATCTTTTTTTGGATACCCAAAAGGCTTTTTGTTCTTCAGTGTATTATAAGCAAAATTGGTTGAGTCACCACACTTCCCCAGGTGCCAATTCTCAAACATATTTTCTCAAGCCAATTTAATCTCACAGAAACTGATTTTTGCTTTTACCAAAACAAGAAGCAAAGGGAGTATCACATCAGTTCGACAGCTATATTGCAACCCCCTCCAGTGAGGAATAAATATAGTTCATGCTGAGGCAGACAGATGTTGGGGTTGATAACGGTAAACAGAACCATGTAAGAGGTAATCAACAAAGAGGCCAGATAAGTCACCCGTGAATAACTTAACCCTTCAGTGAATCCAACATTGTTTTCAGCCATGCTGAGGGCACAGGAGCTGAGCAGAAAGATTTCAATTAGCTCCCAAACCACTGACATGTGTAACTGCTACTTCCATTTCTTATCTCTGTGGTTTGGAACATCATTGCTACATCCCCACAGACCTGGACATCACTTTGTCAATTTGCAGCTTTTCTAGAAGTGGGAGCCCTCTTCTTACCTTCCCCCAAATCCCAATGTTATTTTGATCACTGGGGTAAGGGAAGGAAGGGAAGAGGTATTTCTCAATTATCTGGAGGAAACAGCTAGAAAAGCTCACAAAAGAAATGTAAACTGGAAGACAGGTCAGTAACTAAGAGAATGGTTTATTTACACTGTCTGACCTTAGCCTATGGTAAGGTAAAGTCAGCTTAGGCAGTCATACATTTCAATCATCCAAATGCCAGCACAAACAAATCAAACAAAAACGTCACTTACAAAACCAGGGATCTTCTCCATGCAAAGCAGGATGCAAGTTTTTAAGTTCATGGTAGACAATTACTGAATCAATGCTGCCAGTACAAGGGACTGAAGTCTGCAATTCTCAAATTACCCAAAAGGGAAAACCTCAGAACAAGTTAGGAACGTTACAAACACTCCTAGATGGAGCTGCGTGTGTTTTATTTAGCAAGTCAGGTTGATCAGAAAAGCTCTTTTTTTGGAGCTTTTTAGAATCTATTTTAACTATGCAAACAACAGATCCATGAAGAGCTCTGAAAATGAAAATTTTCAGGAAAACATAAAGGCTTAACTCATCAGCATCTCCCATGGCACTAACTGCACTGATTACTCACTCCATTCACTCAAAATAAACCAACTAGCAATTTCATATGAAAACACACTTTTAACTGCAGAAAGACTGCATGAAAAGACTTGTACATCACATGCTCACAAGTTGAATCTAAAATGCCATTTTCTTATGTCAAGCAAACAAAGCCCCCCCATGTGTTTCATTCAAGATGCTAACCTAGAAATTTTTAAACAATGTTGTAAATAGTATCCATTGAACATTATTATTTAGTTGGTTGAGTGCTTCTGGTTGGCCACAGCTGAGCAAGCTGTAAGGCACACCTGCACAGGTAAGCCAAAACAAACATGTAATATATAAATATATAGACAATTATACAGTGCACACATAGTTGGTTTACTCCCCACTCAGTCTGGCATTTCTATTCCGTGTTGTGTAGTATTTTCTGATATATGATTGACAAAGGTAGTATCAGATACTCTTAATAATGTAAACAGTTTATTTGAAACCTAATAACAATACTCACCATGAAATTTATCACTGACTACTCCTATTCTAAACCCCACCACTCCCCCCATTATCATCTAAGGCAATTGGTATCATAGTTTATTCATGTGTATTCATATGCTATAAACTGCAGATTAATCACACAAAACGAGACTCTCTAGTGGTTAGAAATAAATGTAGTAGTTCGCTGGAAAAAAGTAAAAATTAACTGTTTAGATATTCTAAAGTAGTAGTCTAATCTGAAGTATTTCTCCATAAATTAAAAAAAAATGCTTCACTGCAATCCTTTATACCCTAAAACTGTTTTTAGTTTCTAGAACACTTACCTTGTAGTATAGAATTTTAGAACTAAGTCAGGTTACTTTTTTTACAGAGGGAAGCAATATTAGAAGATGAATGCATGTAGAAGGCCTTCCCATTTAAACATGATCACACAGCTGAATCTGTGCTACAGACACTAAGGAAAAAACCAAAATCATTTTTACCTCGTGTACCTTTAGTTGGCAGACACATCTTCCCTCTTTGCCTGACTTCAATCAGTGCAGAAATACACAGAAAGCTTTGACTCACAGAAATGATAGTTACTTACCAATTTGTAACAACACAGGTGTTACCAAAGCTGTCTCCATGGCATAACAAAACTCCCTGCCAAACATTACTGCACCATGCATCACCCACAGGCGTATGGGTATCCGGTCTATGGATCCTTCACTGATGGTCTCCTCCCTGCTCTCGTTCTCCTTGTTCTCTGGTTTCTGAATCTGGGCCACAGGTAGATCTTGAACTTGCATAGATTCCGAGTCAGCATTCTGAGGAGCCATTTTCATTACCATAAAAAATATATATATCTGTTATATCTCTATAAATAATACTACCATAACTCCACAAACAAGTTAGGGTGTCTTCTCTTTCAGCTTCTGTTCCTCAGGCAAGTAATGCTTATATTCCTCTTGTACAAACAGGTATCTTGCAACTTCTTGTACAGATATGAGACATTAAGAATGAAAAGCTATTTGGTAGGAATTTCAACATATGGCTTGCTGGTTTACTGTGAGTTAGAGTTAAAAATCCATAATTGCCATTCAGTTAATACCAGTTTCATAATTATTATTGAAGAAGTGCTGAAGTTGTTATTTTTGCTACACAGAGGTGGAAAGGCAACACAAAGAGGTGCTCCACTGTTAATCCCCATCGAGTGGCTGATTAATCTGCAACAAAAAGCAAGCATTTAAAAATTTCAATAGGACTTTTCAGGATATTGTGTCGTCCCCCCCCCTTAACCATATAACCTATTTCCTGCTTCATGCTTTCCATTGTCCTTGCCTAGCATAGGGTCCTTTATTCCACGTTCCCTCTTACCTCTGCACTTTCCATTGAAAAGCAGTTGTGCCTTGTATTTAAATGATGCTTTACTGTACTCCAGTTCCTCTGGTTTGTGGTCCTACACAAAGCCACAGAAGAATGTCAGGGTACTTGTCCAAGAGCCTCAGAACACCAAGCACAAGGCTAAATTCTGGGAAATTTAAAGCAGATTGCATTTCTAGTTCTATGCCAGGAAGATGATTCATAAATTACCATGGTCACACAGACATCTCCATTTAGATTTTTGGTAGCTGTAAGTTACTTTGCAGTAACTATCACACCATTTTATACTGAAGATATTTCTCTAGGAAGCATGAGCAAAATAGGCTGTGATGAGTATAACTAAGGATTGATATTTAAATATTTAAACTTTAATGAAGACATACACAGAATATGAATTCATCTTCTTTCTGCACACAAGACCAGAGCATCTTACTCCCACATCCTGTGAAATTTGTGAAAGCAGAATGGTACAATATATTCCACATTAAAATTATTAAAATCTATTCTAACCAGGTAAGACAAGCTTCTTCTGTACCTTCCCCTCCTTTGTGCCACAGACAAAATCTAAACAGGTGTACAATTGCACCATGCCAATCAAAATGTGCTTAAGCACTTAGGAGAAGAAAACAAAGCATCTTATAAAAAGTCAGATTACGTAAGTTTGTATTAGAAGGATGCACATTTACATCTCTGCACAGAGGGTGACTGAGCTCTGACCCCAGGACAAAACCCCTCAGGGATATGGTTCCATGAAATGCTGGCTCTGGCAGCAAACCTGGACTCAGTAGAAGTCCCCATGCTGCAATTCCTTCTCTTCAGTTGAGGCAACAAAAACTCTTTGTGGGCTCAAGCGCACACCAGGTCATTAAGTGGTGAGCCTAAAAGTGAGCCGTAGGAAACAGATGTCATGCTCTGTGTTTAAAGCACATCACAAGAGCAGCTCTGTTTCAGTGTGACCCGAGACACTGTTCTAGTAAAAGTGCATCATGAGAACACCACCTCGAGCACTCCCTCCTTCGAGCTGTTTATTGCACATATTTTGTTCTTCAATTCAAAAGCATCGTTTTTGGTCCACGTCTTTTCTTCTTCCAGGCTCCCCCAAGATTACTGTAATTCTCATATTTGATCACCTCAACAACAAACTAATACTAAAATTTTATTTTGAGCTGGACAAACCTTTTAATTCCATGAGAAAGTTCAAATACCTTACTGAACTAGTTCTATGAACCAAGTTTTAAGTTCAAGGTTTTTTTCTATGAGCATTAAATAGCTCAGAACAAAAAGGATTCGGAAAACATTTCTGTACCCACTCAGAATTAACAGAAATTAAGATGTAAGTAGTTTATCATAAATATAAAGTACATTTTAAAATGTATTAAAAAACCACATCCACCTTACATAACACCAGTTCTGAGTGAGTAAAGCCTACAAAATACATGTTCCAGAGTAGGAGCAATTATTTTAATTACAGACTAGTCATAAAATGTTTAACTGCTGGCAGACTCAGGCATCATGACATTCACTAGAATTTGGAAGTATAGCTCTTACTATCCAAAAATCAGCAGAACATGTATGTTGTATTACAGACTAAGGGTCAGGGATTACTCTCCTGCACAATCTGGATTTAAAGTCTCTACTGTTTTCTCAGTCCTGATTTCCCCTCCCGTGAAGGATTAGATTCCCTTTCCCTAAACATCTCCTTCCATGTGCAGTTCCAGGGTGAGGCACTGAGAGGAAGGCAGTTCATCACTCCAGAATATTCTGTGATGCACTGGGGAAACCTGCACATAGCAAGGAGGATGACACCAAGCCAGGAGCATTTGTCCTGGGAAAGGATAAAGAGGCAGGACAAAAGAGGATATCTGAGATTTAGCCCATTTGAGCAAGGCTCTTAAGGGATGACTGAAAAAGTTATTTCTGAAGTGGAAGATGATGGAGAGTGATCAGGTAATTTAAGAGCCAGGAATAATGGGTGGTAGATGGAGGTAGACTTTGAAGCTGTAATTGACACAGATAAGAACAGCGTATTTTAAACATGCCAGAAAAAGCAGTTACAGTGTTCAAGTGCAATAGGAGGAGGCACAATCGACAGGTTTTATCTGAAAGAACAGAGAATTACTGTTCCATTATGTCAATTTTGTGGTAAGCATAACGCTAGACTTCCTGCAGCACTTTCATCTGACTCCAAGTGCACGACTCATACAAAAGCCAGAGAAAAACAAGAGCCTCAGAAAGGTCTTCAGTTCTTTCCTAACCCCTGTTCAGTTGTGTTCATGTTCATTTTAGGCTGATATATATTTTGCTACTGCTTTTTTCTAGTTCATTTTCAATTTGGCAAGTTCGAATAGTGGCATTCTTTCTTCTGAAAGAGGGAGACAAATTCATTTACCTGATGGAAGTAAATATAACAGAGGCTTTTATGCAGCAAGGAACTCCAAAGTAAATGGCACCTGAAGAGAAGCTGGATTAAAATACCAATGCAGAATTCTCTGATGTCTGCATCCAGCACTAATTGTTTTTCATGGCTGGTTTTCAAGGGGATTTTCATAACTAACAACAAATAAAGCAGTAGAATGAAGAATTTCATCCATGGGAAGAGGTTCCTGTTGGGCATTGTACACAGGTTGGGTGTGAAGAGAACTTAAGACACAGAAGTATTTCTGATCTTGCTGAATGTTTATGGGAGATGGGGACTGATGACACTGGCTCTTTGTCAGCTTAACTGCACATTTACTCTGACCTTTGGCCATGTTTCAGCAATGACAAAAACCTATAAAGCAATAGTTAATATTCCAACAAAACGGGCGAGTAATATATTCCAAAACCTATTCTGTAAGCAAAATATTTTAAAGCTTCTCAAATTGCTTTTAATCTTATCTGTTATACTTTTATTACCTGCCTTCCACTGAGGAACAATATGACCGTGTCAAACACAAAACATGTTAGAGGCTTTACAAGTCAACAATCCTGAGCCTCAAATAGGAACCATCAAAGAACCAAAGGAAAATCACTGCCTTTCCTCAGGGTTTGCCAAAGAAGAGGAAGTGTTATATAGGTCATATCTGTAGCCCACAAAATTCCATGGTTTTCTTTTCCCTAGGGAGCACTGTGATGCTTAGGATGCACAAAGAGCTCATGCTACATAATTATACAACATGATGCCTCAGGCAAACGACTTCTATCACACATCTCAGTGTGTTTTTAAGTTCAGGATCAGGGGGTTTGACAAGCAGAGTTTCTGCATTTGTGATGCCACCATCGGAGGTCAGAACACTGGTCGTACACCCACGAATACCAAAATAAAATGAGGTTAACAGTGATCCTGCCCAAATCTTTAAGACTGAACTATTTTTGATGCATATTTCCAGCTCTCTCTTGCTAACAAGGAATTGGAATGCACTGTTTGACAAGTAACTAGAATTTCTGAACCAGTGCCAAAGCATTTGACTGTAAGCTGTAGAGTACACAGCACGTTTCAGGTAATCACACACGTATTTTTTTGACCTCTAATAAAGCTTGCCAAGTAGAAAACAACTGGATACCATGAGAAGATTTCAAATCTTTCAGAAGGTTTTCTTCCTGTAAAGCCATTGGGCATTCCTTCAGGCATTTACTGGTGTAAGAAACAATCTCAGAAGAGGTGGTATGCACTAATTTTAAAACCTAAGACAGTGAGAAAAATAAGCACAGCCTATGAAAAGCTGGAATGAGGAAACTGAAAACGATGGAAACACTTCTGTCCAAGGACTACTGCATATCTAAGGAAAAAAGGAGAGGATTGAACAGAGATAAACTGCCCCTTATCTCATCCTCTCCTTTGAAGTTTATTGCATTAACTTCCAGTCATTTATGTAGTTATCTGCTGTCTTCAAGATCTGCCTCTTCCATTATCATGATTCTTTTACATGCAAGGATACAGAATGACCAAAGTCCTCTCAAATCACAAAGAGCTGCATTCAGTTTTGCTCACAGGAATTATTTTCTAATGATGCCAGAAATACTCTAACTCAAAGATTCTAGGGTTTAAATGGATTTTACCCTCTTGATGAAGAAAGGAATGATAAAGAGACACCTTGAGCCATCATTGCAAACAATGATTTTTCCTTCTTTACCACTACCTTCACAAGGTAAAATAGCTAAGAATCAACCAATCAGTTACTACAGAATTTAAATAGGCTTTAGTAATTCTGGTCACAGTTATCATTGTCACGTTAGGACCTGTCAGTGATCCATTCTGCACAACACATCAAGAGGCCCTAAACAATAAAAAAAACCCAAGTAAGTAAACTTACTTAATGAAATATTCAAATGCTTACTTGGGAAAAAAGAGGCTGCAGAAGCTGCCAGTCTAATAGGAGATTTTCATGCCTTCCAGAGCCTTACAACTTACCCTCCTCCAGTGCTGCAATGAGTGCATCCCACAGACACCCAAGCTAGCAACCACACTATTTCACCTGTGAATCATGTCAGGCTGACAAGCCTGTAAGTGCCCAGTCATTCCATTTATTTGTCAAATATTTTTCTGCCAAGTTGGTTTATGCTCAGGTTTTCAAGTAATCTGGCCATATCTTGAAGAGTTATCTAGACTGATTTAAGTTTAGCTTTAATATTAGCATTAGAAAGAAAGGCATTCTGAGTTTATCTGTCTTTTTCCTCAGGCTAAATAAATGTTTGGCTGAGCACTTCTACCTCCATGTTGCAGACATACATCACTTATTATTCCCTCCAAAATTCAATGCAAAATGGACAATGGGCTCTGCTTCAGCATCTGACTTGTGGAAAGGACACGTTGTATGGGTTTGTGCCTCTTCCAGAGGAAAATGGTTTTTTGTCCAAGCATAATTGCTGGTGTTTTGAGTTAAAATGCTCTGTGCTCCATCACACCAACAGACAAAGAGAATGCTGCTGTAAAAGAGCAGTTCTTAAAGGCAAGGCTTACCTTCAATCCCTCTGCAAGTGTGGCTGCACCACCTTACAAAGCCTTGTCCATTCTCAAAATACATTAAAAATTACTCTGTAAGATTGGGCAACTGATTTTGTAAAGAAATATCACATAAAACACATTACCAGCTTATCCCACTGCTTACACTCCAGGCTTCTCAATCACTTTAAGCTGGCATAAACAAGTACTTCCTCTAAGAGCATCAGCCTGTTGTTCCTTTTCTTTGCCCCGGTTCCTTACTCCCACTGCTTCCTGCGCAGCCACAGCAGCAGCACAGCAGTGAACCAGACACTGTAACTGATCCAGGCTGAAAACTGAGCTGACAAAAACACCTCCAAGCAGCTAAAGAAATCCTTTATAAAATCTGGTTGGCTGCAGGGATCCAGACCATCCTAACAGGGAGGCACAGGAGCGGCTGGAAGCGTTCCTTTGGGCAGAGATACCCAAAGCCAGGGCAGAATTGCAGCTCCCAGAGGAAAGGAGCTGTCGGTGGGTCCCTGTGGCTACAAGGTCAAAAAGCAAACTCATCTGCCCAGCTCCATACACCTGCTGTGCAGAAGGCAGAAGGAACCTCAGGCCTGCTGGGAGAGCTCTCATGGATTCTCCTTGTATTTGCCAGATGCAAGGCAGACCACCACTTGCTTGGCCAACAGGCAGCTATTTTCTCCCTGGCAGTTTTGCGGCTCTGTTGCTAATAATTAGCAGCTGTTTATGGTAACAGAACTGGCCACAAGGGATGTTTTTTTGGCCCATGTCAATACCCAAGTGTTCAGTCACTGCACTAGGAAGAAAAGCATCTAGAACACATACCTGGAGGCTTTGGCCCAGCTGGATAAATGTGCTCAACTAGCCTACTCAAAGTTCAGAGGAAGGACTGTATCCTCTGAGATCTGATGAAGTTGCTCCATCATAAAGGTGCAGACAAACTCTACGACTTGCTCTACAGGTGAGTCATGAGGCCTTTGGTTCAAAAGGGCAGCAATTATAGGCAGGCACTTGTTTCAATTCCCATTAAGACTTCTGACAGAGCTAAATGCAAACACTGAAAGCTTTTCAGATACTACTTTCTAAAAACAGAACTGTATTAACCCTATCAGAGAGGGAAGACTACACTTAATCAGAAATATTTTTTGTTTAAAAATCAATTATATCATGTATTACTTAACGACATTCCCATACATGAGCTATGTTACCTCTGGATCCTGAAAGTCGACCTCTCATTTTAAAACAGTCTTACATTACACTGGACTGGCCTGCTGTGAATCACTAAAACCCTGCCAAAGGAAAAAGGTTAAGGCTAACTGGGTGCAATAAAGAACCACACTTGACATGTCCCAACATGTCTAATCATCTAATTCATCATTTAGGTAATCAAAGGCATTGAAACACAACAGCATAACCCAACTTCTTCTACAGGGACATTGTGCCCAAACAACCCTATGACTAACACTAGCTGCAGGTCAGAGACTCTTAGCAAGTTCATATTGAAACCTGAGATTCGAAAAAAAAAGGAGAGAAAGACAGGAGGGGGAGAAAAGAGCCACTGGAAACAGCACAGTGCTTTTGCATCATGACCTACTTTTGAAGCTACCACGCAATTTAGGCCACAGAAGCAAGGTCTGGGCAGGGGTAAGTCATTCTGCAGCACGTTGTGAATTAAACTATGGAGCAATCCACCTCACACGGAGAAACAGCATTTTTCCCAACTTCTTCCAACACAAACTTTTGTCTGCCTTCAAGACTCTTCACACACTGTAAGTCAACTGATGTCTTTTACAACCTCTGCCTTGCTGTTTAAGCCAAAACACGATGTTTCAAATACAAATTCATCTAAGAGAAGCAGATGATGCTGGCAGCTTTTCTCCTCTTAACGCTGAACATCTGACATCCTCTATTCCCCCAACAAATAAATATGCAAACCACAATCCAAAGCATAAAAGGAAAGGTGTGAACGGCTTGATTTTGGAAGGGTTAATGAAGACTTGTTGCACCCTTTCCTCGGTACGTATACAAAATTCCAGAAATTATTAAAGCCTGACACACACAGGCTTACAAACTCCAGCCCTGCCTAAGTTAAATCTTCCACAGGGTTTCCTGCTTCCTTCTTTCCATAAAGCATGGCCTTAACTAGAACCCCCTCGGCTTTCTTGGGACCCTCCTTCCACCCCCTCCCAGCTCATTTGGAAAATGGCCAAGAGTAAGATTTTGGTTCCTGCTGGAAGATGTGGTGATGCTGTCACAGATCTGGGCATGACAAACTCCCCTGACTGGAATTTTCCTGCCTGGACACATGAGGGGGAATAGAAAACTCAAGAGGCAAAGTGGAGAGGTGAAGGTGCTTGTGACATCAGGGAGAACAGATTTGTAACACAGCACTATTTCATCATTCTTTGTATTTTGGGGGCCAACATAATTTCTCCATTCATTACTGGGAAAAATACATAGGAAATCATGAGTCTTTATGCAATTACTGAAACAATTCTGGGAAGCCATCTTTTTAAGAGGGATCCAGAATTTAATGTGAGACAGACTTTATTCAGGGGATTGGATATTATACTCTCCCTAAAGGCACAGCTTGTTACTAATATTAGATCAGATTACATTGTTAAATCATGGCTGCTGCTGTTTTTAGTAGGAAATACTTCATTTTGTTAAACTGGAGAGGTGGCATTATCTGATTTAACTTGTATTTTGATTTACTGATAGGTAAAAAAGTCATATATGCTGACATTACCATCATGTTTATTATTACAGATACATTAAACAAGTAAACAGCTCAGGGGGTATGTGCATAAATAGCAGTAGAGAAGCCTTCAGAGCTAGTGGAAAACACAACAGCTGGAACCAGGGATGCTGGGAAGAAAATAGGCACTGAGAAGCAGTTTCACAGCACAGCAAAGACATAGGCATGCCTGATTTGTGATGGCTGCACCTCCATTCAGCAGGTTCTACACCCAAAATCAGGTAAAGGGCAAGCCAGCAAGCACTAACAGCTTTCAAAACCAAAAAGTAAACAACCAAGTCACCACAAAAGCACAAAACTCAAAACCTCATGGGGACAGAGCTCACTCAGGCCAGTGTGCAGATGTGCTGTTATGGGCTGCAAGTAATGACTTTCATGAGAAAACTCACTGATTTGGTCAGAGAGGTACAAACTTCAGTCTGGCCGGAGCTAAAGCTATGGTCCAGCTTGGAATGTCCTATTACAAGACCCTCAGGTTTTTAAACCATGTTGACCCCAAATGTTATCTCCCATCTGAATTAAATGGATTCGTTCCCTCTGTCTCTATGGAGTAGAACAACAGAGGGAAACAAAATTAAGGCTGTTGTCAGCAAATATCTTAATACATAACCAAGTGGATAAATTGCACTGGCAGAAGGAAGAGCAATGTCCAGGGCTGGTGGTGCAATCAGGGCATCACTGGTAGTAGCATTTTGGGGTTTTTTTCCAAGTTTTTTCACCAAGGCTGTCCTCCTGATTGCAGTAAGGAAAATAGAATACTCCAGGGCAACCTTTGCTGATTCTCCAGAATAAGAAATACTTTCTGTAATAGGTTGAGACTCGAGTTTTGTATGAATATTCATCCATAAAAATAGTCAAGCCAGGAGTAATTACTTAGCCTGTATCTGCAAAGTTAGACATCCCTTGCAGATGCTACTGCAAAAAGCACATTATTTTCATGTGCTGGCATTTAATCATATTCACTGCCTGAAAATTCACAGGCTGGTTTCTTCAGGCTGCAAATACTTAAGAAACCCAAATACTGCCAGAATATGTATTAGACAATTACAGAAGCTATTCAATAGATCAAGACAAAAAAAGAGCACAGCATAGATCTTCCTAAGCCGACTTCCTCTAGCATATCATTAACGTCTGCAAAGTCTAATTCATTGGAATTATCTTATTTTCAATTACCAGTCCCTAAACGCATTACCATCGTTCAGTCTCAGAAAACTCTGGTAAAGGAAGCTTTTGAAAACATCCCTAGAATTTTGTTCACCCTCCAACAAAGACAGAGAAGTCAGGTTTTGACCAGATTTTACGAACTCTGAGGAATAATTACTCCCTCAGAGAAAACCCAAAACATCTCAGAAGAGGGTTTCTCACATTTCAGATTCTCCAAAGGGTTTGTAAACAAGTATATATAACTGGTTATATCATCTTGCACTAAGTGTTCTCATTTTGCCTTGTTTGAGTAGACTCAAAGATCAAAGGGGAATCTCATCATCGAGATTGTTGGGTAACAAACCAGCATTTACAGCCCAACATGCAGTTTGAGCCCACACCGATTCATCACGACTGCTGGGAATTGTCTCCTGTCAGCACAAGGGAGAGAGATTCTTTCCCTTCCCCACGCAAACTATGCCGAGCTTCCCTCCATCTGAGCCAAAGAAAATACTCCAACATCCCCTGATGAAGCATTAAATGGAACTCATCACTTCAGTACTGAAAGAAAGGAATAAAAGATGTTTAGAGATAACATTTATTTCTTACTTACTTCCTGGCACTAAAAGAATATCACCTCCTCCTAAATCTGTGCTGCAAAGGGTGCGGTAAAAGAGCTGCTTTCCACCCCTCTGGCCCCACACCTTCGCTGCATGAGGTGGTGCTACAGAGGGAACTGCAAGTTCAGGGTGCAGCACCTTTGGTAAACATCTCCAGCGCCTCCCTTTAGCAGAACAAATAATTACAAACAAACGTTGGGAAAGCACACTCCATAAAAAGTATTGCTGGAGCACTTGAGCAGATCCCTGCTCCAGTTTTTTAGGCTGTCCCAAATACCAGCGTGACAGACATGTTTATGTGCACTGCCATGAGGCAGAGCTATTTGATTTAGTTTCTCAATTATTTAAATAAACATTTGAACCTAGCAGTGATGCACAGTCTGTGTATTTTAAGTGAGGTGTAAGATAAACAAAATTAGGAATCCTCCCTTAACCCAAATAATTATTAAACTGTAAAAAAATCAGAGGATTACTGTTTGGTCAATAATATGGATAGATCAGCACTTTAAAGGGTTGCACCACCACAATGATTTCAGACCTTATTTACAGCATTTAGGATCAACAGTAAGAACTTCTATAACCAGTACTTTTAACAAAGTTGGAAACCCACACCACATAAGAGTTACACCTTGTAGGAGACAGAAATACAGGTAATAAACAGACAGTATTTTGGCCAAGTTACAAACCATCCATTTTAGTGCAAATAATATGCTTTAGGCAGCTGGTTTATAAGCAGCCCCATTGAAAGCTGATGGCCACATTTAAGAGCACCTTGATCAGGACATTTTGATTTTGGATGATGAACAAATGCTATTTTAGAATGTGTTTTGCCAAGCTCTAACCCTGTTAGAACTGGCAGGATAAGATATTTACTGACATATACACTAAAATAATAGGTTACAAGTGCTTGGCAGTTGGACTTGATACATGAAGACCAGCTAGCAGGGCAATATTTAGAGGACACAAACTTCTGCCATTTGTGACTCTAGAGAACTATGAAATAGTTGGCAAAGACTTGCCAGAATTTGGCATTTTTACCTAATTTGGGAATGACTGTCAGCTGTTCTCCTCTTAGAGGATGCACAAGCTCCAGCATCCATGCCACTTCAACAGCAGACATCTGGACTGCTGTGGGGTGAGACCTGCAGCACTCCTGCCCCAGGGAAGTGCAGCACCTGTTTACACCCTGCTGTCACATCGGTGCAATCACTACAGAAGTTTTTGCAGGTGAAACTATTTGAAAGCAAACCCATCTCCCAGTGTAGGTTTAGCCCTGTCACAGTCAGACCATTCAGTCATGCTCTGCCAGTCCCATCTACTTTTCCTGCAATACACACAGCTGCCATCCTCCAAGGGAAACGCAGCATGTTACCCAAGGGACAGAGCTGCACTGAGAGATGGGGGCAGATCTCATCCATGGGAGTCTAAGCATCACCATATCATCCAGATCATGGGTCTTGCACCTCTCTAAGTTCCCACAGAGACAAGTTTCCAAGGCAGCGTGGTTAAGAGGAATCAATGGTTTCAGCAGTTGCACCATAACTATTTCTTACAAGGCAGCTGGGACTATCACAAGCAGGTTGTAAAGGCAGTAGAGATGCTAATGTACATTTAAATACCTTGAACACTGGTTGCCCTTGTGAGCTATTATTTCCACCTCCTGCCAAAAAAAAAAACCACCAACCAATACCAACTCACCCTAAACAAGCAAAGGCTGTTTGAAAGGCAACTAGTCTCCCAAAAGCATTTTCTGTTGGAGGTTATTATCAGATAACAGATGGATTACCTAAAACATCCTCAGTGAGTTAATCGTTCACATGTTAAAGCAGCTGTTCTTGAATATCTATAAGAACAAAACATTGTTGCAATAGTGTCTACAGGACTAGGCAGGCTTCTTCTAGGAAGGGGAGAGTTTCTCTGCATTAAAAAGGTGTTTAAAATCAACAAGTCATAGCCACTGTTAATTCAGCTGTAATATTCAAAGTGATTGCACTTGAGTCATTCTATAGATATAGGGCTACTGACATAAAGAACAGGGCAGTGAGAGGTTCAGCCTATAGAAGCACAATTGATTGTTTAGAAAACAAAGCTAATCTAGTGGTTGTTTCTTTATGCAAGGCTAATTGCATACCAGCCAGAGTGCCTTTCCAGAGCATTCTCAGAGGCAGAATGAATTTGTGGTCAGATAATATCACAGGTATTTCCCTAAGCAGGCAGAGCTGCTTTAATAAGTGCAGGCACTGAAAGCAGTAAATGTGAAGAGCAGAACAATGAAGGAAAGGCCAGAACTGAAGTGCACAAAGTAGCTTGATACTGAAGTGTAACAGCTGAGCTGGCAGGTTATCCTACTAGACATCTAATATCCTCACAAAAGGATGGGATCCTTTCTGCAAAGTGCATTCACAGAACAAGCAATCTCTTTTTCTCCTTCTATTACCCTGGATAGACCCTGAAATCTCAAGCCGAGGGGGAAATCCAGAGAAAGAAGTAGTAACCTGAACACCTGACAAGATAAATTTGGCTTTGTGCCTTTATTGTTTAAAGAGACACCTAAATACTTGTGCAGTTAGTGTAAGCCATCTTCAGAGGCAGGAATATGAAAGGGATTCCATAGATTGAGTGGGTGCAAGGAACAGCTACAGCTTCAATTCAGGCCTGAATATCTCCTTAAAATTTTAAAAGGCACACCAACTACAGCTTGGAGAGTAACAAGTGAAAATTGATGGGTGTTGATTTGAAGGATAAAGAGGAACAGCAATGTCTCGCTCAGATAAATCTTTAGAATTAGTCTAGCAGGCACCTAACACTAAAGGGCCTCTCAGCTCAGGGGCTGTAGGACTATTCACAGAACAGAAGAACTCACCAAACTGTGAGCTGATCAGGGAATGCTGCCTTCAGTGCTCTGAGGCCGTCTGCTTATGCCTTGCGACAGACTGACAGGAGCATTCTCTAAGCTTGAGTAATAGCATCTAGCAAGAGTGTGGGCTTAATGAAGAGATTTAAGTTAAATAGCTCTCATTCATCTTCTGTCATCCACACACCTTTATTATAGTGCTTGAAGTTTGTGTTTGCATCACTGACTTTTCCTCATCTTGCTCTACTCACATTCAGTCTGGATTTGTCTCTGCTGCTCTGCTCAGATGACAGAAGAAATATCAGACCAAGAGTTTTAGTCTCTACTCTTTTCTGTGGTTTAATCATCTTTATGGTTTGGCAGCAGCTGTTGGGAACAGGCACACCACAAGATGTAACCTCTGTAAGCTCTCAGAGCTTTCTGTTCTCTGATCCTAAAAGTATAATGGATGCAGAGGTCTTCTCACTGCTCCTCTGGAAAGCTGAGCCTGACCTCACAGAATTGCAGATGTTACATTTCCAGCTGCCTGATCTGTCAACTCCTAATCGACTTGCAACTTATTATTGCAAGATCCTACTTGCAATAATATATTGAATTTCTCCATTTTCAAAACTGTCTTGATGTTTATCTTCCAGGAGATGGCAACTGCCCACAGCAGCACCCCAAGCAAGGAGTATCACTATGGCAGAGATCAGACAAAGGATGATGGGAGCACTCATACACCTGGCTGAAGCTGTTTGGTGTTTCTGACTAGATAAATTTCAAAGGGATGTTCTCCTTTCTGTGCTGCAGAAGAAATCAAAGGCTTGCATTGTGGGGGGAAATGGGGGAGACCAGGAGGACAGCTGCCATTTCTACCAGGGGAAGAGTTAAAGTTACAAAACTAAAGTCAGGTACTCGAATGAATGCTGCACGTTTTACCTAACCTCAACTTCTCCAAGAGTTTTACATCTTCAGACTATTTCTTTAAACAACTGCTCTACTTTTAACTGAACACTTGCTCTTATCAGTTTATTCTGGTACAAGACAGTGGCTTGGCTTCCACCCCAGTTCCCATGAAGTCAGTTAACACTTACAGATTCCTTCCTCTAACATCACAACCAGCTAAATCCATTTATCACACATGGAGTTGATACGGGATACAACATTCATTCCTGAATTATTTTGCTGTCTCATTGTCTGCAAGGTGTTGATAAGTAACAGTTTGTTGAAATTAACAGACTTGTCATTCAACTTTACCACCTATTTGGCCAAATCCTGAAAAGCAGACAAAATGTTACCTTTTGCATATAGTCCTACATATTTGAAGTGCTACACCTGCTTGAAGTATACAGCTGTTAGGAGAAGGCAAACCAAAAATATGAAGTGAATGAGGCTTTGAGCAACTGGCAGTAATCCTGGTGACCCTGTGCTGCCATTAACTTTGCCTAGAATTTCTAAAAGCCTTGTGTAAGCACTTTGGCATATTGAATGGCTTGTTGTAGGTCTCTGGTTCAAGGAAGAGATTTTAGAATTGATTCTAGACAAGTAGAATTGCCTGAATTTGGTCACTCAGGAAGTCTTCCAGGGAAAATCCTACTCTGAAACACTTGAAGGTTTTAATAAATCAGCAGTCACATAGGATTTCACAAGTCTTATCAATAAGCAGTGGGATGTGCCATGAATGCCTGAATGTTTTCAGGCTCTGTCAAACTTTGATGAAACCATCACTGAAGTGGGTGGGACACTCGGACTCAGAGGACATTACAACAGCTTCCACAAATTTTGCTGTGAAGAATAGCTGACTCCAAAACAGTATTCCCAAGTAGGGAATACTGTTTCAGGAGCTTTCTAGTGTTGGTCCAGAAGTATTATCAGCCCATGCACTGAGAGCAGGTTTACTGAACGGGATCTCTCTGTAAGGATCAAAACCACAGTGTGAAACAAAACCAAAAGCCTGACAAATATTTATTCAAACTCTGCTCCTGAGAGTGGTTTAGAGAAGGGATTGCACATTTTTCAGGACCTGTGGATTCCAGCAGAGAAGCACAACCCAAGCCAGTTGAAGGAACATATTCTCACTTTTGTCCTAATGTTCTTTTAGAGGTGAAGATCACCTCATATGAGAAATGATTCCTCATCAAGCCCAACAAGATTCAAACCAAACACTTCAGTGAGCAAAGCACGGTGTACATCAGACTGAGCCAAGCAGAAAAAACTGGGAGAGGAAATAATCAAAAGAAGGACAGGAACCAGAAGACTTTACTACAAAGTCTGAAGGGCATGAGATTATTTCTAAACAAAGTCTTGACAGATGTTTCAAGTGTAGAAGCTGTTGAAAGGACATGATGTGATCTCTCCATCAGAAAGGTAATGACTCGCTCAGGTTGTAACAGAGTTAGATACTACTTTCTAGATGCAATGGGTAACAGAAGTGCTATTATCCATCATGAGGAGGACAACCAGCAGGTTCACTCCTTCCTTCCCTGCTCATGGAACAACTTCTCATGGCTCTACAAGCTGAGGTTGCTCCCTGACATTCTTTCATCTTCACTTGTGAGCACACAAGATTTCCCATCTCCCAGAGCCCACAAAGGCACAGACATTTGCATGTGCTGTATGCAAATGTAGGTGCGAGTCTTCAGCAGTAACACAGGAAGCTGAGGAAGAAAACTATCCATTTCTTGTAGCTTGTAAATCCAGTATTTGACTAACAAAATCTTAATGCAAGTTACTGGTCAGCACAGAGGTATTTGACATTTTACACTTTAGTCACTTGTCAGAGTGAGGAAGCCCTTAGGGTGATAAATTTCATGGTTACTGAACCTTATTTTAATGAAATGCGTGGCTTGCCCTTCTGGGCTGTATTTTATTTTGGCGGCCTTACTGAGAACATTGTGCTTAGTAATTTTACTTTTTCAATTACAGGACCAGCATATTCAATAAACTAATGTTTTTATCGTTTGAACAATCACCTGCCAGATTTTCAGGAGGAACAGGATTTGATTAAAGCAATCAGCAGTTAACCATAACATATCCTTAACTGTTTTAGGTTTTAAGAGCCTAAATAGATTAGAAATAATTTAATGTAGCTTTGTACAGCAGTCAAGATTTAACAGATAAAACAGGGGCACCAGATCCCTGTTATCTCATTGAAGTGAAATCCATTTATCATCCTGTTAAGTTTTCATTCTTCCAGTAACAAATTTCAAAGTTCAGTGTATTACTTCTATATAAAGATTTCTGCGAAACACATGAGCAGACTTTTGACCCATAGACTCCTCTGGAGAAGTACATATGATCATAGAGTAAAACAAGCATGATTCAAAAGGTCATTTCCATTTTGTTTTAAACCTTTCCTTTTAAGCCAAAAGATACTTAAATTTAAGTTTCAATTCCACATTAAAACAGCCATGATGTGACATATTACTATCCTTAACTTGTATTCTGGTATTCAATCAAGCTGCAGTCAGTTTAAATTAACTTAATTGGGGTAGAGAGAGGATAAAAATGTCTTCGTTTATCAGGAAAAAAATAAAACCTGTAGGAAAAGAGTTCACATGGTGCCTGTAAAAGTCTTCCTACTTATCTGTAGTAGTGTGAACAGCAGTGTGTATAACTCAAACAAGTTTTTGCTATGAAAGCTTTTTCACCTTCCTCTGAGGACTTTGTGTGCCTTTATTCACCACTCATACGTGAAGTCTGGAAAAACACAATGAATATAAAATGTGCAACTGTATGTTGTATTTTACCTGATGAAAGAATACTTGTCATGTTACAATAAGCATCGACCAGGCTTAAACCTTCACTGGCAAGGAGAGCAAAACTCAGTCTTCAAAACATGGAGCTGAAATTAGCATAGACAAATTTCCCAGGTATGAAATGCTAATTCATTCTGAAGAATTGTGTAACCAAAACAGTTTACTTCAGGACACATGGGCTAAATCAGCCATCTGGGCAGGATCTTGAGAGGCCTGATCCCACATTTCTTTGCTGAACAGAAAACAAGCTGCTCACATGTATGTGCCCTCACACATGCTTTTTATTAAACACTCCCTACCGGGAGGAGCAGGCCTGACAACCATTTGCTGAGATGAAACTATTTCAGAAGCACTGGCAGTTCCGTGTTGCAGCCACAGCTGATTCCCACCAGCCTGTAAGCAGTGACACTTGTCTGTCACTTTGGATACATCCTCCCCACATATGCCAGAAGTAAAAAACCCCCACCTACCTGATGAAAAAAGCTTCCCCGACTTTCAGGCTTTTGCTGCACAATCTACAGTTTAATTCTGTGCCTAAACTACTTAGAAGTCTTGTGAGTGAAGATCTAACATGAAATTACAGGCCTAGATGTAAACGATGTAGGATGTATTCATTGCTCATGTAAGCCTGCTGTATTTTCATTATTCCCTGACAGGCTGGAAGGGTCACAGCATTATTACAAGCCTAAGCCCTTTCAGATACAAAAAGCCAGACTTATGTAGCTTTAGTCTTAGCTGCTCACATCAAGCAACTCAGAGCTCCAATTTGTCCTGTGAGGCCAACAAATTAATGAAGGAAAATTCTGGGCTCTTGCTTGCTTTATCAGAGAGGATGGAGCAGAGAAGTTTCCAGCCTTGGCTTCCTGCTTTCCTCTCCGTCCAGTCCAATATTTTAAAAATTTCTCTGGTGAAAGCCAAGAACTGGCCAGTGTTCTTGTTATTCTCATTCTTTGAAAAGATATGACTATTACCCAGACAATGAGAAAGGAAGTTATTTAATCCCTACAACAACAGTGAGTAAGAAAATGAAGTATTATAATGACACAAGCATAACTGCATCAGGTAAGAATTAAAAATTATGCTGGACAGTCATTAATGCAAATATAAGGAACCCATTTTTATTTAATGTTTTGACACAGGCAGGCTTCCACTCATTTTCTAAGCTACAGGGAAATGCAATATTAATGAACTGAATGCTGCTACTGGAGAGAAACCAAGTGTTGCTTTCATTTACACAGCACTTCCACCCTGACCACATGGATCTAAATGCAAGAAGGAGAGTACAGTGCATGGTAAAGGCATCATAAATACAGAGCTGAAGTATTTAAACACACAGCCTCATTAGAAAATATACCTTTAATGTTAAAGCTTGGGGAACCATTACCAACACCCTTTTATTTCAGACTATTTTTTTCACAGAGAAAACAATTTTACCATGAATGCCTGAAGCTCAGAGCTGCAGCAGCTTTCTTATCCCATCTCCTAGGGCAAGATCTCCAAATCATCTGGACAGCAGCAATTTCTGCATGTAAAGCTGAGATTTTATTCCCTACTTAAAGAATTTCTTTTGTAAGCTATGGTGTATATGTATACATATATATACACAGAGAGAGAACCCCAGCCAACACAATAATTGCATGTATGGACTTCAAACTTCCTCTGGCAGTGATGTTTGGCCACTCAGCAGCAGTGGCTTTGTCAGTGGAGAGCCCCGAAAACTTCAAAGGTCAGAAAAGGCTGTCAGGGACACAGTCACTAAGCTCCAAACAGACAGAATGAGGCTGTGATCCACAATGAGGGCAACTTACCAGGTTCACTGAAGGATCCTGGAAGTGAGACACTCAGCAATACACAGACTCCTCACAGAGCCACCCAGACAGGGAGTCTGTTCACAAAGAGCTTCTTGAAGACGCTGAAGTGCAAGGAACAGTGTGGCCAGTATTGTACCAGTGATAAGTTCAGGCATTAATTACAACCAGTTATTCAGTAACCAGCCTTAACAAAGAACTGGAACTGATCTCTTAGAACGTGTTAATTTAGGAGCATAGTTAATGAGGAAGAGAAAACTACTAAGTGCAGTTGAGGGAAATACCATGCAGTGTTGGGCTGCTGGAATGAGCTGGAAGTTTGCAGTCTGATGAACGTACATGTTCCATAGTTTGAAGTAATTGAGCACTGGAGGTTTTTTTGCTCAAGTATATCTCTACCACAAAGAAATCACATGAGGCAGTGAAATCTGTTCAAGGAGCACAGAGTCCAGTTTACACTGTACATCACTGGGACTCATTAGGTTTTACATTGACAAAGTGATGTTACAGAGATCTAGCCATGAACAGGCTAAGAATACCCCAGGACAAAGTAGTGAGGCTTTATCTTAAGTCATCACACCAAGGCTATTACTTGTCCATAAATATATCCTGCTGTTCCTAACCAGTAAAAGACTTACTAACAATAGAACACCAAACTCACTAGACACACGGGCATCTGATGCTAGCACAAAATTCACTGTAAGGGAACCCAAACTCTTTTATATATAGCTTAGTTGGGGGCTACTACACAACTGAAAGGCCATGGTAGTGTCCAGGTCATCTGCATACAAAGAAGATTAGAGATCTCACCAGTGCTATGGGTCAAAAAGCTCATTTTCAACTGGCACCCTGAATTGTCACGCAAACTACTCCAGAGCAATTGCCTGGAAGGGGACACACCTTATCTGATTCAATTCCATTTCTTCAGTAGACTGAAAGATTTGCTATGCAGCTGCATTATGAGAGTTTTGAACAGACCTACCTGGAAGATGACAAATTGGAAAGGTGATTTGAAAACAAAGCAGCAGAAAAAAGCTACAACTGTAAGGCCAGAAGTGACTGTTGGAACATGAAGGGAACAGATAACTGCTCGTTCACTCTCTTTTTTCAGTTCATTGAAGGGAATTTGACTTTTAGGGAGGTGGAAGGGCTATGACATTGGAAACAACCAAGGTACCTGTGCACTGAGAAGTGGAAGCCTTTTCCCCCTTCGCCAAAGTTAGAAGCAGAACAAGAGCCAAGGAAAAAAAAAAAAAAACCAAAAAAAAAAAAACCAAAAAACACAACAACCAAAAAAAAAACAAGCCCACATCACAAGCTGATTCCCCCAGATAGGGATCAGATAGCAAATGGGACGTGCACTAGAAGTGCTGGTGTTAAAGCAAGCTGTGCATTTGTTTTGGGTTATTTTTTGAACTCTTGGGAGTTAGCTGGCCAGCCACACTACTCTAAGGGGCAAGAGTTCAGACTGTCAAATCACTCCTCTGAGAGTACCCAGAGCCAAAGAGCCAAACTGCCCAGGCCAGTGTACTTGCTCAGATACTCCCCTCATAAAATGGGAGGAGTATTCTTTACCCTGCATGTATGTCTTCTCCGCACCCACAAAAAAAAAAAAAAAAAAGAAAAAAAAAAATCAACTCCCTCAAACTTTTTTAACCTGGAAGTGCAGATCCAGCATCAAAACTATTTAAGAGTTGACTCCTGTTCCTTTTATTTGTACTTCTATGTGATTGATAAGAAAGCTGTAGGTTAAACAGTGGTCACGTTAAATGTATTCTGGAAGGTTGTTTGCTCTGTGTAGGTGATGATAGGAAATTAAATGGCACAGAAATCCGACTGCTCCGCAGTCATCGCTTGCTGGGTTAAGCCCCTGGTTTCTGGATGTGGTCCAGAAAGATTGATCATATACTCAAGGGCAGAATGCAGAAGATAAGAGTGACATACAGTTGTGCTTTTGTAAAAGAACACTGGGCTCGGCCCCCAGTTAGATCATTTATTTATCTGGCACTGAAGGGTGATAATGGCTTGTTTTCAAGTCTCCAAAATAAATGAACTACACTGCATGCAGAAGTAGTCCAGGCCAGCCAGCAGAGGACAGAAAATATGCAGGGTCAGCATAACACTGGTTTCAATTTCAGTTACAAAAACATTAGAGCTCTCATTTAAAACAAGATGAGGAAACTAGGTCCTCTCTCCACTCTGCAAGACAGTCAACCTCCTCTCCCCTGAATACTGAAAATCCACTTCAAACAGAGCTCAGCAAAGCAATTCGGGGTAACACCTTCCTGCTGCCATTTACACACCAGAATTTTCTTTAAAGTATCTTTGGCTTATTCTTAGGACTAAGCTTTATCTCCTACCCTTTTGTGATTTGCTACATGAGCAGCAGCTATGGACTGACAATTTCAGGGCAAGGAAAGTAATTCTCAGTCCACTCCCAGAACACGTCGGGCCACCAGATTAGTCAGTCTTCATATAAACGCTGCAAAAGAGACTGAGTCAAGCCTGAAATGCCAGGTCTCCTAAAGCTAAAGTTTAACAGTCTTTCTCCTCCATAAATAAGAGTTCTGGACATCAAGTCTTCCTCAGCTTTAACTGGGTCTTAAGTTTTGTTAGTGGTTCACATTGTGGAGATCATCTTCCCATCCTCTATAGATTGATATTCATGTTTTGAGCAGAATACATGCCAGCAAGAGCCAAAACCAAGGTCAGGAGCAGCTCTTAAGCCAAACCCAATCATTACCCAACAAAAGCCTTGTGTCCTGATGCTTGCCAGACTCACTTGCCAAGAGCAAGTTTGATGAGGAAACCTGGCTGCTTGTCCTGAGTTGTTACAAAGCTGTATGCCAGCTGCAGTCTAAATGACTGCACAGCACTTGTTGGAAGAACCAGCAAGAAGGGGCTTTAGTTAATAGCCACCGTGTGCCAGTTAGGTCACAGCACAAACCACTCCATGGCTCAGACACTGCAGTGCTCTGAGCCCATCACTGAGATGCCCAAAGCCTAGCTTTTAACTCAAGCAAATTCAATCTTCAGCAACTCTATTGGAGATCTAGATTTAATAGTATGAAATCAGCTCTTTTTCCTGCAGACTACGTTGTTTCACTTGGAGGAATATTATGCTTCTTTACAACACTAAAGAGTAATCAGTTTATTTAGAAGAGCAATAATTATTCAGTGCTTGGATACAAGAGCCCCTCACAGTCCCAGATGCCAGATATAGTATCTGTTTACCAGTGGAAGCCTTGGGTAGTTTGGGCAGGGCTGTGACCCAACTGTGAGATGTGTGGGTAACTGATAAGCTGCCGACCCTAAAAGTCACCTGACAGCTGTCAGCTCACTGAAAGCACGCAGTCCTTAGCTCACAACACTCCACAGCTCGGCAGTCTCTGCTTCCACGCTTGGCTCCTGGGGTGCCCAGGATCTCCTGTCTGAAAGGTGACTTTCAGGTTGAAACATCCGCTGTCAAGCTACACACACGGTGTCACTCATCCTGACAGTGTTCTGCTTCGACTTTGACAACTGGACTGTTTTCTGGTTTTGCATGGAGCCTTAAACACACAGCAGCTAGAAAGTTTATTGGACTTGATATAGAATTACTGGGCAGGTGCAATGCTCTGCTTAGGAAAAGTATTGTTTCACTCATGTCAGTTTAGTGCTGGTATATTAAGCTAAGCAATGCCTGCTGCACCCTGTAATCCCCAAGTCGATGGACTACTGCTGAATGAAAGTGTTCAGTAAGGCTGAGCCTAAGCTGAAGAACCCAAAAGCTCCAACAGAAGAGGTGTCAGATCACTTAACCCATCTCTAAGGGAAACAACTGCACACGAGGCTGTTCTGTTGGAGTTTTGGTCAATCTTACACCTACAGTTAGAATAGGTCACAGCCCGGGATCTTGCAAGTATTAGAGATATAAAGGTCATGGGAGTGATCCTTGCCAAACTAAAACACAGCGCAAACAGTTCTTCGTGTTACTCATTACTCTGCAAGCTGCTAAAGCTTCCTCCTCCATCACAACAGCCTCGTCACTTCCACAGTGCTCTCCTGGCAGATCAGCTGGAAAGCTCCATTTAACTCCAATAGCTTTGTCTCTGCTCAGCATGCTTTTACACTATTAAAAGTAGCCCATAGCACTGCAGTCAGTTTGAAGGGCAAGTGAAGTTTGTTTTTATGTCAAACATGACACCAGCATACATGCACTGTTGCTCAACACCCACTGCTTGATCATCTGATGCAATTACTTTAGGGTGTCTTAGGGTGTTAGAAGGGCAGAGGAGCTACAGACCACAAGTTCAGCTCAAAAGCAACTACCAGCTCCAGCTTCTTGTGATGGGCAAGGTGAAGGATTTCACTGGTTTTGCCTAACGGGCACGTAGCAGTACCCAGATACTGTGAGTGGAATTGGCTTTCTACTCTAGGAATTGATGCTGGAAGTCACAAGGCGCTGAGCTAAGGATGACAATGGTGCATCACAAGGCAGAGTTTACAGACTCAGCTAGACAAGATCAAATGCTCCTGTGTAAAGGAACTGTTTCAGCTTAATTCAGTGTCTGCTGAAAGCCCTGAAGTGTTACACGCAGCTGTGTTCACAACTGCAGGCACTATCGAGCAGGTCATTCCAGCCATCATTTTCCCACCCAGGAATTCATGACTCCTAAAGTTTTGACATCTTTTCTAAGCTGCTCAGTTAGCAACATATTTTGACTGCAAGAAAGTTTCTCAAACATTAGATGCAGCTTCACTGGTGAATTACTCTGCAGGTACCATCCAATGTTAATATTCTCCTTGCTTTTATAAATGATCCATTTAAGTTTATACAGAGATAGAGGCAGAGTCCATGCATTCCTGCCTCAGCACACAAGCAGACTAACACTGTATTACCAAGTCTTAACTTTCTAACTCTTACCAGAGAACCCAGGACTGGAGAGAGTTTAAAGGTAATTAATCTTGGAGGTCACAGCCCTGTGAGACAGGTCCAACTCCAGCTTACTCTCTCAGAGCCTGTATTTCCACCGGGAGGAATCAAGGCAGTTACTTCAGATAGCTCCTCAAAGAGGCTCCACACTCGCTTCAGTGTGAAAACTTAAGGTCACATGCACTCAGACATACAAGCATGTGCATTGTTTCAGTCAGAGTTACACCACGCTTCACTGGAAGCCACGAAAATATTGCACTTGTGTCACCCCACTGAAAAGGCACACGAACAAAGTTGCACTTCATGAGTTTTGTTGTAACACTACACTGAAGGAGCAGCAGGTTCACCGACGGTCAGTCAGTGCTCCTGCCACCTTCTCATGGCTAACCAAGGAGACCTCCAGCAGAAGACAACCTCCCTTGCCACTGCAAAGCAGCACAATACAAATGTATTTAAAACAGAGTGAATTTTTTAGGCACATTTCAGCTTGG
Source organism: Sterrhoptilus dennistouni (assembly GCA_013397095.1). Taxonomy (NCBI): domain Eukaryota; kingdom Metazoa; phylum Chordata; class Aves; order Passeriformes; family Zosteropidae; genus Sterrhoptilus; species Sterrhoptilus dennistouni. The sequence goes on from VWZU01006415.1 coordinate 44,742, forward strand.
AGGGAGAGGACTGCCCTCGATTGCAGGCAGTCCCCACAGTATCCAAAGCAAGATCATGTCAGCAGCTACTGCTCTTTCCTTTCTCAGGAACAGACTCCCAGAGAGCAGCAGGCTCCTGCAGGAGTTAACCCACAGTTACACGGGAGGGTTTATCTGCAGAACCACACGTTTTCCTTTTGCCAAAGATGCCTCAGTCATACATAATTGAACACAAGAACTGCTATCATTTACTGGCTCGGAGAGGCATGAGCCAACCCGTGTAAACCAGCCTCTGACACCACAAATAGCTAACTAAAATAGAAGTTGTTCCACCGATCTCACCCATTACATCATGGAAATGGTTATTTTGTCATGAAAACTCCCTTTAGTATCCAATTTAATCTCATTAATAGAGAAATGAAGCTCTCACTTCCGAGACAGCAGCTGCCACTACCTTTGACATATGCAGGAGCTCACAGATGTTTTTGGATGCAGAGACTACTGGATGCATCTTCAGGAGTTTAAGGTAGTGTCAGCTTTTCAAACTTACAGTAAAAAGCACTTCTGTAAGCATTTATAGCCAAAGTGTCAAGTAAATAGTTTAATCTCTTGTCTGAAACCTCTTCTCTTATTTAGGGAGGGAAAAATTAAGTATTTCATGAACATTTCATCAATCCAGTGATTAGTATTAATCACTAAACAAACCAAGCAAGGAAGACCTTATTTTCACAATACTGGTAGGAGGGAAGAAGTCACACAAGCCATGGCAGTGCAATAACATCAGCAACCCTCCTCTGCCAGGTATTTACAAAAAACCCTGACTTGGGAGGGAAGCAGGAAGTATTCACCAGCTTGCTCTTTGAGCTCAAGCACCTGCTCAAGCCGTATTTCATTAAATATTTCAGCAGCACTGTCTGATCACAGCAGTGGAACATGACGCAGCTCACACTGGAGCAGTTTTTGCAGAGCAGAAAAGATACATGCTGTAACAGTGCAATTCCTTCCCACGGAGCCTCATAATGCTGCAGTTATTTGTGCTCTGTACCTAGTGCTGCCTCTCCTTGTAGATCCAATTCTTGTAACATATCTTTTCCTGAAGGAGAAAACATCCCCTCTGTCTAACATCCACCATCCTGCAGTATCTCTCCTATCCTTTCCCATTTGTAAGTCTCTGAATTAGCCAGGCTCCAGCAACATTGATTCATTCACCGCGCCCAGCGCCGAGTCAGAGCCTCGGATAAATCTTTCCCTCGCCTCCTTTTCCCCTCTTTACCAGGAGAATTCTGAAGGCAAAGCACTCCAACAGAAGACTGCCCAACAGAGAGAGTATTTTTCAAGGTCAAGCAGAGTTTCTCTACCTGCTAAAGATGCTGAATTAAGGCACGTTAAGAGTTGCAGATCACTGATAACACGATCTTAAGGAAAACTGCTGCATTCATGGGAGGTTTAAGAGCTAAGTTGGAAGTAATTTCTTCCCCCAGTACCCTCCCACAATCATATCAGGCAAGGAGAGACTCAATTGTTCTGTGATAAAGCTTTGAGATCAGGTGACAGATTAAGCGTGGAATTATTCAAATGGCAGACTACTGAAGTTTAACAGTTTAACAGAAAAGGTACACTAGTTTCCACCTTTGGTCCCTTTGTCAAGTCCTCTTCCAGTACCGTCTCCACCCAACACAATCCAAAAGGGGCACTTAATAAATTCTCATGAGAAAGAGCCAGCCCAAACAGACACCCCAAACAAGTCTCTCCAACACCACCTTACTCACTCCTCCATCCATTCCTCATCCCTTGCCAACCTCTGCAGCCCAACATCTCCTTTGACCCGATTTCTCACCACAGCACATGGCATTTCCAATTTCCATCTCTGCAGCCTAACATGCCCCTCACTCCAAGATCCTCATTACCTTCATGACTTCACATACCTGCACCCCAGAGGTCCTCAACCCTCTCACCTTTCCAGCCTCGTAACTCCGTCACCCAAAAATCTTCTCAGCCCTAACCCCAAACCTTTCTCATTTTCACCCCAACGCTTCCTCTTCATTAGCCCCTCACCTCCCTCACCCAAACCCTTCCTCACCTTCACCAGTCCCTCGCCTCCCATACTCCAAACCCTTCCTCACCTTCACCAGTCCCTCACCTCAAACCCTTCCTCACCCTCACCTCCCTCACCTC